>JAVTVY010026850.1:0-103640 GCA_036873755.1 Hanleya hanleyi | reverse complement strand
TCTTCTCTGAATCCGATTAAGCTGAAACTTGGCATGCAAGTTCCCCCAGTGAGTACACCAGAACTTGTTCATACGGTGTCAATATGATTTTAAATATGGCTGCCATGGTGGCCATCTTGAATTTGCCAGCGAAATCTTGTCATCATTATTTTTCGGTAACTACTTCATGGATCTTTCTCAAATTTGGTACACTGGTTCCCCTTTGGGTCTAGTTGTACAACATGTGTACTTTAGTCCAATTTGAATATCCAATATGGCCACCAGGCGGCCATCTTGGATTTCCTCATGAAACTTTGTTATCGCGATTTTTCAGGAACTACTGCTTGGATCTTTCTCAAATTTGGTACACAGATTCCTCTTGGGGTCTAGTACTTAATGGATCTTTCTCAAAGTTGGTACACAGGTCTAGTTGTACAAGATACCTTTTTCGGTCCGATTCGAAAATCCAATATGGCCACTAGGTGGCCATCTTGGATTTCCCCATGAAACTTTGTTATCGCGATTTCTCAGGAACCACTGCATGGATCTTTCTCAAATTTGGTACACCGATTTTCCTTGGGGTCTAGTTGTGCAAGATACCTTTTGTGGTCTGATTCAAAAATCCAATATGGCCACCAGGCGGCCATCTTGGATTTCCCCATGAAACATTGTTATCGTGATTTCTCAGGAACTACTGCATGGATCTTTCTCAAATTTGGTACACCGGTTCCCCTTGGGGTCTAGTTGTGTAAGATACCTTTTCTGCTCTGATTCGAAAATCCAATATGGCCACCAGGCGGCCATCTTGGATTTCCCTATGAAACTTTATTGTGATTTCTCCGGAAGTACTGCATGGATCTTTCTCAAATTTGATACACAGGTTCCCCTTGGGGTCTAGTTGTGCAAGATACCTTTTCTGGTCCGATTCGAAACTCCAATATGGCCACCAGGCGAATTTTCGCATGAAATTTTGTTATCGTGAATTCTCAGGAAATTACTGCATGGATCTGTCAAAATGGGTACACAGGTTCCCCTTGTGGTCCAGTTGTGCAAGATAACTTTTTTGGTCCATTTCGTTAATCCAATATGGCCGCATCTTGAATTTCCCATGAAACGTTGTTATCATGAAATCTCAGGAAATTACTGCATGGATCATTTAGTGTTCAGGGGGGAAAACACAAGTTAGAAACTCATCTATTGCGGTTCTTTAGTAAAAATTTCTTACAGCTGCTCTCTCCAGTTACAGCCAGATGAGCTACAGTGCCGTGGTACTATCTTTTGTGAGTGGATTCAGTAGGGGGAAATGAAGTGTTGCATACCAAACATTGGGTCAAGGTCGGAGGTCAAAGGTCATTGTGTCCCCAAAATTAGGAAATTATTAAAAATAACTTTTTTTGGTGTCAGTAGATACATTATGGGGACACGATGTGCCACATACCAAAATGTAGGCCAAGGTCAAAGGTCAAGGTCACTCTGACCCCAAAATCATGAAATTGTAATGTTAAAAATCATGATTTTTTTGTGTTCATTGATGTATTAAGGGGAGACGATTTTGTCATGTAGCAAAATTTAGGTCAAGGTTAATAGTCAAGGTCAGTGTGACCCCAGAAGCTTCGGGGTTCTAGATGCCTGGAAATATATTCAAGCCCATTTCTGGCAAAATATTATTCCCTGTTTTATATATTTTTAAGAGACAATTCAAAAGAAAACAATATAATTTTAAATGTTACACATGGCCCATGGGATGAAAGAAATAACTAGAGCCGGCTAGAGTTAACTCCCCTGACGAATCTCCGTTGGTAACGCATTGGGCATCATCATCAGTGCAACAACAACAAGGATGATTTTTGCGTAAAGATTGCACAGTGATTGGCCATTTTTACACCATCGTCAATTAATATTATTTTCTACCAAATGAATGCAACAATTAATACGTACGAGACAAACCTTCGCAAGACGATTTTCCCCCTGGAATACGGTGGAATAGATGTGGCCAAAAATGTCAGACTACCCTCTCGCTTCGCCAGATCTAGACCGGAAGTTTAGCGATAATGCTCGGGACTTCCCGGACGGAGAACGAAGAAGTGATCTTCGCTGCCCACATGTTGTGAAAACTTTATCTGCGCTTCCGTAGTTTGATAATAAAGAAGTTTGGAACTTTCCTATTTCGTTTTATAAGTTCAATGACATACAAATATGACGAGAAATAACCGCCAACGTTTATGTGAATTTTCAAAATGGTAAATATTTTGGGATTTTTTATTTTTGGGGAAATTTCTTCCAGAAAATTGAGAAAAGATCCTTTGGGAACGGGGCCGATTATCGGCCCCTGGAACAATGGTAGATTATGCCCTGCAAAAGATTGTGACCCCAAAATCAAGAAATCATTAAAGAAACATTTTCATATGCCTGTCGAAGAGGAGGTCATGTAATGCGATATTGCGTTCTATTCAGTCACCCATTAACATTTGTTGTCCATGCGATATCTCTGGTTTCAAGGAATGGATTGGTACCAAACTTTAGGTATACCTTACTCGCATGGCAAAGAGGAGCCATATTTATTTTGAGATCAATTTGTCAAAGGTCAAGGTCACAGTCCCCCAAAACTGAATCAAGTTTAGCTAACTATATGTGTTAGGTTGGAATTTCAGAGTTGTCTCCCCTACATGTATATTGCATTTGTCCTGCGGAGTTGTTTCCTATGTTTGATACATGTAGGAAACAGCTACATTCAGTTAAACTGTTGTGAAATAAAAACTGTACATTTACTAATTTAACAAGGAGAGGGGTCCTTTATGAACTTATACCTGTTTATTAACTCAAGAACAAAGGTTTACTTAATCACTTTCTTCGCATTGTTCTTCCTTCATGAACAATTTTCTCGCCTGAAAGGAATTCATTTAAAGGAAAACTACTATTTTCTTGTGTTTGACTATTGTCGATTTCAGTGTGGGATATGTGAGCTCTCGGCTCTTGTTTCAAGATCACCTAGTTACCAACAGTTAAGACCATTTTAGTTTATCATTCAATATAAGATGTGAAATATGTTACATTCTCAGAAGCACAAAATCGTAGACCGTTCTCTGGATTGCTAGCTACCAATTGGGATCAAGGCCATTAAACAACCTTGAAATTCGGACCAGTGTAATTCCAGATATATGGGCGTATATTGAAGCCCCTTGGGCTCTTGTTTAGGTTCTTTACGACTTCCCGGATTTCTGTTTCTGTTATTGAAGCATTTATTTTATCATTTACTGGAATTACGGTGTCAGCACCGGTTCCCAAAATATCATTGGATTCATCGTTATTCAGTTCCCGCTCACCTTCATTTAGCTTCTTAAAATGTGCCACTAGTGATTCCACATCCGCTTTACAGCTGTTGCATTTTTTACTATTAAGCAGCTTCCAGAATTATATTCTCGACAATACATCAAAAGTTATTTATACCAGCAACATGTACAATTTTCAAAGCATAAGGCTGTTACATCAGACTCCAGCGAAGCAATCATTGACTCTTGGTTTTAAATTTCTACAAGAACACCCGTGTATTGCTATCAGTAAAAAACTACATCACCACAGTTGTTGGTTACATACACTTTAGAATGTTGCAAATCCATTACAAGACTCACTGTTCCCTTTTCAATTGTTGCATATGCCCGTTGGTGTTTACTGAGTTTCTTGGAGTAATAAATTTTCACCCTCTTGAAGCAATACAACTCCTACTTCTACGTTGCTAGCATCTATTGTTACCTTGGATGATTTAGAAATTTGGGAGCTGATAACAAGGGTGCATTGCCGAGAATGGCTTTGAGTTTTTCAAAGGCATTCTGACAGGAATCTGATAAACAAATTTACATTTCTTTTTCAGAAGATTGGTCAATGGGGTTACAAGGTCGCTGCAATTTCCTACAAACTTTATGTAGAAACTACTCATTCCCATAAATCTGCGTAACTCCTTTCAGAAATGGAAACAAAGAAATCCACAATGGCTTTGAGCGTCGCTTCACGTGGTAGTACGTGACACACAACATGACCCATATAGGTGACATGGCCCGAGCAAACTACTTTCCTGCAGATTTATAACAAGATTTGCCTTAGCAGGTCTGCCTAAGATGTTTCAAATGGTCATCCGGGTGTCACTGTACACCAACAGTGCTGCATCAACGCATGCAACAGAATGGTCCAGTACGGTTATGACCTGATTAATTAACCGTTGAAAACTGGCCGGAGCGGCTTTCATCCCAAAAGGCATGATCTTGCACCGGTATAAAGCATCCGGAATTACAACCGCAGATATTGTTTTAGCCCTGTCAGACAAAAGTACCTGCGGCAGCCTTTTAACAAGTCGATCTTGGTCGCATTGGCAGCCTTATCGAACCTATCAATAGTCTTCGATTCTAGGAATAGGATAGGAATCATTGCGCCTCACAATGTTTACCTTATGGTAATCTATACAGAACCTTGCTCCAACTACTCTTGCTTTGCTCTATTGGTATTGGTATCTTTTATTCACCATCCAAAATACAACATATATAGAGAAAAAAGCAGAAGTTACAATATATCACATAGTATGAGTTCCGTAAATATTAGGGTGGCGGGAGAAAACCCCAAAGGGCTTGTTATATCCCAAAGAATAAACAGAAAAGATGCATTGATTCAATCTCTGAGATGTTTGTGTGAGGCAACGAATTACAAAGTCTTATAAACAAAGTATAGTGGTAGAAAGTGAATAAAGGATTAATATGATATTGGACTATGTATTTACTCATTATTATATTAGATATAGCTAATATGTGCAAAGGTTATGATGCTAGTAGAAAGGCTTTAAGAAGGTATTTAAAATGAGAAATTGATATGCAAATTTGTAGATGGGAGGGCAATTTATTCCATTCCCTAGGAGCCTTAATTTTAGCTGTGTGTAGAGAAAGACAATACCGAAATAGATAGCGATATAATTTCGTAGCAGAACCTCGTGGGATACTGGTGTATGACACTTAATCTTGTCAAGTAATTATTAAACATTGATGGTAGAAGTGATCTATGATGGATAAATTTATGAGACAGTTGAAAAATAAGATACTGATTCAAAACTAACAGAGGCAATATTTTAAGTCTGAAAAATAACGGAGCAGTATGTTCTAAGGGATGTACGAGAGATATAATTCTTATTTTTGAAGGGTAATAAGACACTTAAGGTGCGTGGAAAAAGTATTGCCCCAAACAATATTACAATATGACAGATAGGGGAAAATAAGCGAGTAATAAAGTAGATATAAAGTTCTCTTATTGACGCTGTGTTTAATTGTATTTATCAAACCCAAATTTCGTGATACCTTTTTACATATTTCGTTAATGTGTTTCCTCCAGGTTAGTTTTTCACTTAAATAAACTCCAAGAAATTTAAAATTTTCAACCTTTTCTATATCGTGCCCCATAATAGATAATACTGGATTGAAAGAACTATTAGTTCTACAGTTAGGTTTGATAAGCATAAATTTCGTTTTTGTTACATTTAAAGAGAGCTTATTACTGGAAAGCCAATTATATAATAACAACAATTCTTCAGACATCATTTGAAAAAGTGCAGCAGGATTATGATGAGATAACATTGTGCTTGTATCATCTGCGAATAATATAATTTTCAAGACACTTGAAACAGATATCAGGTCATTTATATAGATAATAAATAGCAATGGCCCCAGGATAGACCCTTGAGGGGCACCACATGATATAGATTGTAAAGTAGAGGAAGTATTATTAACAGAAACAGTTTGAAATCTGTCAGATAAATAGCTTTTAAACCAACGATTGCTGGTATCAGAAAACCGTAATATTCTAACTTTCTAAGTAAAATGTCATGATTCACAGTATCGAATGCCTTAGAGAGATCCAAGAAGCAAACAATGCTAAATAATTTGGATTCTTTAGCAGCAACTAAGGATTCATAAAGACACAGTAGAGCAAGAAAAGTAGAATGGTTGGACCTGAATCCAAACTGATTGCAACAGAGTATAGAGAACGTTTCTAAGAAATCAACAACATTAATAGCCGCAACTTTCTCTAGTATTTTGCTGAAGGCTGGCAGCACAGAGATAGGTCGATAATTTTCCAAAAGCCTATCATTGCCAGATTTAAAAACTGGGGTCACTTTGGCTATCTTCAACTCTGCAGGTACAACACCAGTTTGAAAAGACAGATTAATAATATTAGACAATGGTACGCTGATGGAATCGGAAACTAGTTTAACTAAAGACATACGTACATCGTCTATCCCAGCGGCACTATTTTTTGACTCGGAAATAATTTCGGATATTTTAGACGGAGTGCAAGATTTGAATTCAAAATTATCATTAAAATTGCCAAGGAGATAGTCGGTAAACGTTGAATTAACATTGGGAATCTTATTACAAAGTGTATTTGCGATGGAGCAAAAATAGTCATTAAATTTGTTTGCAATAACAAGCGGTTCGGTTATTTCCTTCTCGTCAATAATGAAAGTTCGAGGCAGAGAAGACTTTTTGTTTCTACTAAGTAGTTCGTTAACGATTTTCCATGTCCCTTTAATGTTGCTATTACATTCATTAAATTTGTCGTGAAAATAAGTTTTTTTTGCAGTCTTTAAAATATGATTAAGCTTGTTCCTATAATTGCGATACTGTTTTCTAATAGCGTGACTTTTTTGTTCGAGCAAATTTGATCTATAATATCATACTCTAGCATGTAGTTAACTTCTTTTCGTGAGCCTCACATAAAACGACATAATGAAAAGCAAGAGGGGATAACCTGGCTTGCCAGAAAAAAAATGAGGTGTATTCATGGAGTAAATCCTTAATATCTGCTCTGTACTGTCCAAACAAATGCTTCATTTACTGTCAAAGTTCTCTATAATCTCCGAATTTGAGTTTTGCTGCGTATGGTTCCATGTGATACTCTCCTAACTCTGTACTTTCAAGTTCTTCAGTAATGTTTGAGTTACTCTCTACTTAACTAACTACATTAACTACCCCAACCGACAGACCTAGTTCACCATCTTGTTATTTCTTAAGTATGCTAATTTGACATATACCCTCTGAGTTTCCCCCCGATCTAGAGTACTAAGTACACAGTTGACTTCGGTAAGTTTCTTCTCTATGCGATGAGGTTAACTTAGCTTAGCTGTTAGTGACTCAACTTATACGGGTAATCGGACCAACACTTTTTCTCCGGGATTAAAGGCACGACCCTTGGTCTTGGTGTGAAATCGGGTTATCATGACCTTTTGAGAAGACTGAAGATGTTCTTCGCATGCCTTCGCAAGTCGTTTTCTGCAGGTAGACACATGATCCAAGAGGTTGGTCTCATCAACATCATTAAGAAACCTTTTATCACCTTTAATGGAACTCTGACTTCATATTCATAGAGTAGCTCAAATGGGCTAAAGCCGGTTGACTCATTGGGTATGTACCTTGTAGCAAATAGAACAGGGTACTCGAGAGCATAAAATTACAAAAAATTTCATTGTCTGGTGATATCGTTCTTCGCATGCCTTCGCAATCGGACCATCCATCCAGCTCTGTGACTGGATGAATAGGCTGTAGACTGTAGTTGTCTAAATTGAGCAATATGCAAGAACTCCTAAGAAAAATGCCTAACTCGTGCATGACCTGGAAAAGTCCAGCACCCTGGTCAGATTGAATCCTTTTGGGGTGAACATAACGAGTGAAAAATCTGAAGCAAAGCTTAAGCTACAGCGGTTTTTTTTCCAAAGGAACTGCCATCCATGCTCGTCAGCAGATATTGATATGCAGACCTTTTTCTGGGTAGGGGACCGACACAATCTATTAAAACTTTTTCTTTTTTCCTCCGTATTAACTGGCGTAACTCCCTCAGACAAGAAACTCTTGTAACCCTGCTTTGTCAGGTAATTATGGTACAGGCTTGAGAAATTTTCAGTTTTCGGGGTATGGTAGATAACTCTGCTTTTAACGAAAGCCACAGGTTTTATTCCCCTGTCTGTTATTGTGGATTTTCCAACAATTCACCTTTAACGGACCTTCCCTCGAACAATAATGACATGTAAATGCATCCCATGATTTAAAACAGGATTTACCAGGCTCCACTGTCATCTTTTCTAACCCAGAGACTACCCTGTTATCTTGACCTTTTCCATTTTTCGGGCTAGCGTTAGATTTTTTGGTCGAACTTATTGCCAAATAGTTTACCTTCTCACCTTTTCCCATAATTGCCATAATGGAATTTATCATTTTTCTTGTGGCGATAACTGCTGCTCTCTTCAACTCGACTACCTAATGATCATCAAAGTGATTCTTAACATACAAGAGACTACTGTTATTAAATTCATCCTGTATCAAAATGACAGCCTTCACCACTTTATACTTACTAGACTGTCCCACAGAAAATTATGCGTAAATTTCAGTTTTCTTACCTACAAATACACTTTGTGGCAACATGGACATGGATTTTCTGGCAACTTCGAATCGTTGCCGATCTTCTCAAAGTCATAAAATATATCGCCACCTCGTGTTATTTGAATTTAGAAACCAGTCTTATATTCCTAGCTACATATCCGTGCTACATATCCTACCTAGTGATCTAACTCCTAATTCGAACATGAGCAAGTCATGCTCCCGTTGTCTAGCATTATCCACTTTCTATCTTTCTTTTTCCTGTCTCTATCTTTTTTGTCTCTTTCCTGTTTTCCAACCTCAACTGTTCTAATTTGGGACGTTCCATTTCCATATCTCTTTCCTTGTCCAACCTTAACTTTTTCTTTCTTTCCTCTGCCTCTAACCCTCTTGATTCTAGAGATCTTTCTCTCCCTAACACATATTGCCTGGATTATTTCATTCTTCCTCTTACTGGCCATCCTCGCGAGCCAGTATATCGATCTATCTGTTGGGATTTAGGATTTACCTGGACTTGTGCAGATGCTTACTGGCTGACACAGTAAGATTTAAGTGGCTGTCTAATGTATTTAACTCAGACTTACGTAACTCCTCTGAATCATTTATTGACAGGTCAAAGTTACCAGCTATACTGAAAACACAAAATGATTATAAGTATCACTAGAATTAAATGTGCAATTCCGTTTGACCAAACACAAAGCCTACCTGATTCAGATCCCGGACAGGTCCCAGTTTGGCTAGGCACTTCAATCTGACAGACCAAATTCCTCAACCAACTTCACGATATACCTTAATGAGATTGCTAAAAAACATCTCTCCATATTACAGAATGTCACATGTTCGTACATTTCAAATCACAGGAACTGTCTAGACACAAGCTGAATAATTCGTGCCGACTCTCTCTGTTATATATACCTCACATAGCAATTTCCAGAAAATTATGCCATGCATAGAAAAGCAAAGAACTTCCCGGAACATTCCAGAATTCCTCGCGGAACAACCTTCACAGTACTAGTGTGTTTCATGCATCAAACTCTATAAACGTATCCTCTACAGTTCTTTGCCAAATATAGAAGTGCAGAATGATGTCATGGTCATGCATGTTTGCAAATTAGTGCTGCCCCAGTGCCACACCAAAGAAAATTACCTGATATTTCTACACGATATAAGAAAATGAATTATCGTATAGAAATTAAAGAAGGGCTAGAGCGAAGTATCATAACACCCGGTAAAACAAATGTTTGCAAAGTATTTAATTCTAACACAGTAATATTCCCATATCCCAACACTACCATTCAATAAAATGGTACAACAGTTTTATCGAATAGGCCTAGCATTATGCCAATCGGCAGCTTATGGTTTTTGCCTTCATTAAGTAAATCAAACGTCGCTATCTCTGCCTGATCCACCAAAAACGTTTTACATTTTGCAAACTTTCCATTTGGGCTATATGTGATACCAAGGTATTTAAATTCTGTCACAATTTCTGATACCGAGCCGTTCAGAATAAAATTTACATTCGACCGGGAGTTTCCTTTACTAAAAATCATCACCTTCTTTTTGAACTATTAACGGTAAGTTTCCAATTGTTACAGTATTCGGGTAGAGCATCAAGCCCGGCAGATCTTGTGCACTCTGTGTAAGACTAACAGTGTCGTCTGCATACAAGATAACAAGAAGTTACAAAAGACCATCAATCCCATCGTTGGAGGTCATGTCAATACTATTACAACCTTTACTTAATAAAAAATCTCCAAGATCGTTCACAAACAGTGAAAATAGGAAAGGTGACAGATTTTCTCCTTGTCTTACACCAACATGAAATATGAACAAAACAGATGTTTTTTTTATTTACAGTTACGCATGATTTTTTGGTTTCATACATCAACAACTATACCGGATATACCAGCATTTAACAACTTGGACCAAAGACCGGCCCTCCAGACCGTGCCAAAAGCTACATCATTCTTTAGATGACGACTTTACAACGAATATTATGGATTAAGAATACTGATCAGCGATACGGATTTGATATTTTTGGAACATCATGATGTCTTGCCGGCATCATTGAAAACTGTTGACCGCTTCTCTCTTGTAGGAAACAAGCCTATGTCTATGTATACTATCAGGGGCGTCGGAAGCAAATTAAAAGTGGTACGGCCATTATCGTAGCACTTTAGGTGAGGGTCCAGGGGCCGCCTAGGCCCCGGAAGCTCCTGGGGTCTGGATCTCCGGAGACGCGTTCTGAGCGATTTCTGGCGAATAAAATCACTCTGCATTGAAGTGTATTTTCAGTTCTTTCCTATCCCTTTTACCATGAAAACGCAATCGATGGTGGTTTTCTGCGATGCAATAAAGGACCGTAACCAAGAGTCACATTGTGTAGACGTAACCGATATAATTCTTATGGGCAATGGAGTGTTGATAAATCCATTGCAGAAGTAACGCCATCTACATTCATAATTTAGCTAGCTATACTTCTGCAATAATAAAGCTGTCGCTCGTAGTTCTTATAACGGGCCATGACTGTCTTCTAACAGTAAATTACCTCATGGACAAGGGACGCAAAAAGAAAAAAAATGTGAGAAAACCCCTCTACCCCGTCCGTCATTTACCGCGATTCATTACAGTTACTTGCAGGGAATTACTTGGAGAACGAAGTACTTGCGGCAGAATTATGAGGAGGGGGAGCTAACGCCCCCACTAGATCCCTCGCCCCACTTTCCATTTCCAGCACTCCGCCGGGTCTGCGAGAGAGCGAAGGACCGATTCGCGAAGGAGCAAAGAGACAAGCAAAAAATCTCCTGAGGGGTTCATAACCCAGTGAAAATATTAGCGATGACAGATATTCTCCTTGTCTTACATGGCATCAATATGAACAAAACAGCATGTTTTTTTTATTTACAGTTACGCATGATTTTTTGGTTTCATACATCAACAACTATACCGGATATACCAGCATTTAACAACTTGGACCAAAGACCGGCGCTCCAGACCGTGCCAAAAGCTACATCATTCTTTAGATGACGACTTTACAACGAATATTATGGATTAAGAATACTGATCAGCGATACGGATTTGATATTTTTGGAACATCATGATGTCTTGCCGGCATCATTGAAAACTGTTGACCGCTTCTCTCTTGTAGGAAACAAGCCTATGTCTATGTCTACTATGATTGTCTTTTTGAATTTGGTGCTAATACTGTTATATGGAATATGGAATAGGTCTTTGGATTATGGACGCGGATATCCTCTAATGGACGACGGCTGAATTATGGATGACGGATTAGACGCTTGAAATTTACATAATCGACGAAAGCAATTTTTGGTTTTTGCTATTGAAAGTATCAATCAGGCATTTTAAAACAAATATCTGGTCAGTTATGGAATGGTTTTTTCTAACCCAACTTGATTTGGCTTTATAATATTGAATGCATCAGACAGTCCGTTTAATCTATTATGGAGAACACCAGTGAAGAGCTTTCCCATGCAGCTTAGCAGAGTTATCCCCCTGTAATTACTAGTATCTAGTACAGATCGGCTTGATGACACCTTAAGCCGTCTGTCGGTACCTCTCCAGCGTTCACAACGTGATTAAATAAATTCAGCCAAACAGGCATCAAAGTATCACATGCACATTTTATGTACTCATTGAGGATGTCATCCGAACCCCTAGCTTTGTTACTTTTTAAAGAATTGATACGTAATTCAATCTCATCTGCAGTTATTGCAGCATTTAGGATTTGCTCAAAGTCACCAGGTTCAGCAGCCGCATCAACTCCAGCCACTGGATCATCAACTCCTGTCTTACAGTTTAATTTTTCAAAGAGTTTTTTCATTATATCTAAAGGAACTTTAACATTATCCGTGCGACCTAGCGAGTTTATCAGCTTCCAAAAGCCTTTTGGGCCTAAAGATTTGAAAGATCTAACTTTTTCACCATCTCCTTTCTGTATGCTTTCTCAGCTTTATTGAGTTATCTTTTGTATGTTTTGCTACACCGTTTCATGTCAAGCTTATTCTCCTCTGATTTAGCATTCAAATACTTATTCCTTGCTCTCTTATAAACGTTTCTCGTTTCCGTATACTATTTAACCATATTTCCTTCATTGTGAAGCCTGTTGATAACTTCTTAGGGTTAGGAGCTAAGCACTTGTGGGTAAGGCCAGACTGTCTTGCACTACCAGTAAACACTTGTAATAAATCACTATTGATATCATTAATATCATTTCCATTCTGCACTTTTAACAGCAATCTTTTAACTTCCGCTTGATCAATGTTATTCAAAAAGTTGGCACATTTATCACCTTCTCAAAATAGTTTTGCTGTTGAAACATGCATGATGTTCCACATTAACTCTTTTATCTGAACTAGTGATACTAGCAGTATAAGACGTTTTGCACTTAAATAAACACTTGACAGCACAATGAATATTATTCAAATTCAATTAAATCAATTCATGAACTTGACAAATGATTTCAGGGGTACACAAAAAATAGTCAATAACACTATTACCCTTCACATAGTAACACGACCAATCAATTTCTCTTGATCTATTCTTCCATTACATCCAAGTACACCATTAGCTTTACAAAATCGTAAAAGCCTGTTTCCATAATTGTTATTCTTGTGTGTATCCCGGGATTTTCTTTATTTCTGAATTCTTATTAGGTTTAGATTAAATTGGGTATCCAGAGGAAATCTAGTATCATCATCTATATACAAGTTATCACACTGTAAACTATAAGGAAGTGTAGTCAGGGTCAGTACCTGTAAATGCATTGAAATCCCCAGCTAATATTACATGGCAGACTTCATTTGGATTAATGCTCAACAATTCAGTTACTAACTCATCAAAAGCATCTATAGAAGAGTACTTGGTTCCCCCCACGAGGGATATACACAGCTCCACACAAGACATCTTTCTCATAGCCAAATACACATTTGTTTAATTTTATTCACTGCACCTGTCTATACTTAGTGCTTATTTCTGTTACATATTTTGCATACTTCGATTTACATGGCCCCAGCTGTAAACGCTCAGTTTATCTTTATTTTGGAGATATATCTGACAGCCAAACTTGCTAAATTCGTCTTTCTATAATGATAAATCACTGTCATCAACCTTCACTTCAACGACATGTTAAGCTCGGTCAATACTTGGATGGGTGACCGGGTGCTGTAGTGGCTGGGCTGATCAGTGTCCAGGGTAATAGGAATTGCATGTGAGCACTCTCGTGTTCTGGCACATGTAGGCACCGTCGTGATAAGACTGAAACAAGGTTGAAAACGACGTTAAACCCTACTACTCCCTCACTCCCTGTTCAGGTACGGCGCATCACGTTGGGCACACCGGTTCTCGTCAGATCACCGAAGTTAAGCAGCGTTGAGCTCGGTCAATACTTGGATGGGTGACCGGGTGCTGTACTGACTGGGCTGATCAGTGTCCAGAATAATAGGAACTGTGGACACTCTCGTGTTCTGGCACATGTAGGCACCGTCGTGATATGACTGAAACAATGTTGAAAACGACGTTAAATCCTACTCACTCACTCACTCACTCCCTGTTCTTGTAAACAAAACTGTGACATTGCTTGGTTGTAAAATGATCTATCCAAGGGCGATAAATCTGTACATAGTGCACGGTGTTGAACGAAGTATACTCCCCTGCTGACGTAATTCTTCTGGTTTATTCGGTGATATCGGGGAAAACAACTTTTGAACCACACACTTCTGTATATGCGTGCCCGCATATATGTCACCCGGATTTTTATAGTTCTCGCTCCTCAGAGGGAGATAAATCATTCATGCGTACAGCTGTCAGGTCGTAAATCGTCCGTCATATATATACTGTGGTTGTGTGCTGCAAGTCTTCACGTATAATATGGCGATTTGGGACGTGTTCAACCTTACATGTATTCCCACCTGGCTCTATGGCCTCTTTATTCTCATCCTTGCGGCTTATTTGTAAGTATTGCTTACATAACTTACCAGGTTTATTGGCTTCTTCAGAAAATGGAACTTTCGTGGTGCACCTGCACGCCTGACAACAAATTTTTGATGGTTGGACAAATAAGATAAGATAAGATAAGATAAGATAAGATAAGATAAAGATTTATTTGCACAATTTCACCCGGCAGGGGTCAAGGGCAACACATGATACAAAGAGATTCAAGAGATTCAAATTTTATTGTACAGACACCAGCAATGCAGCAGAGTACAAAACATGAAATGAAGATGACCACATTTAACAGTTGAACAGCAATATAACAATATGATCATAATACTCATAATATGACTAGAAGTATATATACATATAGTAATCTAAATACCGTACGTACGCAAAACACTGGACCTTAAGTTTTGCTTTGTTCATTAAACCACAAAAAGATGGTAGAGCAGATTTGCCCAGTACATGATACACAGATATACTAGTACCTCATTAAATTACAACAAATATAAGGGAAGTACCCTTAAAGCCTTACTTGTATGTTTCGAAACACTCAAATACAAATTTTGCCACACAACGGAGAATACAAGGATTTTTAGTTGACATACATTAAAGGGCAGTGAATAAGTTTGAGCTGTTATCTTGGATATACCCAGGTCTAGTAGTGTTAATAGCATTAAATAGTTCAGCACGTTTTTCACTGTGTCTGCCACAGGAAAGCAAGAAATGAGATTCATTTTCAACTACCTTGCAAGAACTACAGAGTCGATTGGTAATGCTATTTTTGCTGTACCTTCCTCTTTCAATTTGGAGAGGGTGTGCACTAATCCTCAAACTCAACTAATCCTCTACAGGGGCTGAAGCCCCCCAATAATTTGACCAACTTTTTTAAAATTCATATGATGTCAGCGCAAAAATAGTTCAATGAATAAGTATTTTCGAAATGAGTAGTAAAATGAATTGTCTTCGTCGCATAACTAAAACTATTTACAACTGTCCAGCATTAGTGGGTCAGCCAAGGCTCAAGAATTTTTTTTGCCAACATTGTTTAGTAAGTTTTTGGTTCACAATAGGTTAATAGTGTTATACCATATAAAGATGGTAGAGATAAATGATTAAATCCTTCGGATTTTGGGATTCTGCTAGATTACTCTGTCTTCCGAATCCGAAATTTATCTCTGAAAATCAAAAAGCATTTACAATACAATAAAATCGTTAGGTTTTCCAGCATAGATCTCTATTTTACCCTCGGTATTCCCTAATTTCCGACCATTTGACCTATCCGTGAGGCTCATAAAATATCAAATGTTAACCACCATTTGACAAAGCATCATGTATACTATGGGTGCATGGCAATAGCATACCAGTATTGTAATTAACACAGTGACATTTCCAAGGTATTTCAATGATGGACATACTGAAAAATACATACCGGTATCTATTAACTCAGACTCGGTTACATATGAAATACATAGGCTTAGCTGTTACTAACTCCGATAAACCAGGACCTCAAAAATATGTTGTAACAATGTACATGTATGTAAAATGACTGAAATCATATCGCAGATGCTATATATTTACGAATATTTTCAGTTATCATTTTATACTTTATGGATTTCTGTAAAACATCAATATTTTGCTTCAAGTAGACTTTAAAAGTTGTCAGATAGAGTTAGGAATAGCTGGTGGCTATAGAAACTAATCTCGCTGGTATTCCTCACAAACTAAGACAGTAATTCGTTGTAGATTATTGACAATTGATCCCGTAAACAGTTTTTCCCTCTGTTGATGTGCACTTCCAAATACGTTTACACTAATACAAACACACATGCGGTCAGTGCTTATCTGCAAACGTCTTACAAACACGTTTCTCACTCACACGAACCAGTCCGTTTCCAGGCAGTTTCCGGTTAATATTCCTAAATCCTGGTCAGTATTGATGTAGGGTCTTTGTAACGTCATATTAACGTCATATTGTGACATCATGGCATTGCTGTTGAATTGCAACATTGTAAAACTGTTGAAATTTTAAACACGTGGAACAGAAAGCCTATCAAACCTACGTGTATTGGACTGTTCCAAATCAACGATGGCTGACAAGTAGATAAGAAATGAGGGTTGTGGTCACGGAGCAGTAGGTCAGTAGGTCAGCATGACGTCATAAGTAGGTCGAGGAGTCATCTATATATAGAAGGAACATTCGAGAAAGGGTGTTCTAGATCATCGTCTATTGATAGAACCTATAGGTTCAACGTTTACTCACTGGACCGCGTCCATAGCCCGAGGCGTTGCAGTGTTCGAGGTTATCTATTCACCGAACCGCGTTCATAGCCCGAGGGGTGTTTGCGGTGTTCGTCTGCTCAGCGGACCGTATCTATAGCCCAAGGGGTCACCACGCGGGAGGCCCGCGATCCATCGCGCCTACTGATCGACCCGGATTTGCCCTGTTCGGTCGACCTACATATAGCCCGCTGCGGAGTTGTAGGTCGATCTAAATATGGAATGTTGTAGCCTGAGGACAGCCCGGTTTGACCCTGTTATATATTCACTTTGCCTCACACGAATGATTCTATTACCCTTACTAACGTAAGACGGCTATTTTCCCCCGAAAACGTCATTAAGATATACTCGTTAAATAGACAGAATCTGTAATTGTACGCGTAAAGCCTAGAAATTTCGTTTCCGACCAAAATTTAAATCGATTTTTTTTTCGAAATTCGTTAAAATCTCTCTGGAACGGGAAGGGCTACAGAGATGACACTTACGTCATTAGATACCCAGGAGAGAGACGCATCGTCACGTCGTCATAGTGACTATATACGGCTCTGGGATGCAGATCAATACCGCATAAACTTTACTCGCACTAAACGTACATACACTGATATCTATTTTTTCTGCACATACGGGGACAGTAATGAGTATATACCCGTTATCGCTTTTTTTCTGTATTTAACATGTATCTAGCTGCACACGTTTCAACACGATCGGTCATGTCTGAACACGCTTCATATAACTAGCATTGACGTATTGGGATAGAGGTGGAGGGGGAGGAGCAGGAGCAGGAGAAGAAGGAATTATATGAGTAGTATATACATGTACAAGCAAAGGTTATGACGAGGATGAGTCTGTTGAAAATGCTAGGCAGGATTATATTCCACCGATGACGAAGACTTAGTACAAACTCCTCGTTAACATACAAGAGCTACAAACTGATTATATTCATAAGGAGACTTTGAAAACAACGATGCATCTACAAACGTTATACGACACAGACTACGAGGAAGCACTCAGACAGACGATCAAGATGCGGAAATGCTTATTCGATGAGTTGATTGATAGCGTTAGTAACATTAATGAATATGAGGAAAGCAGTGACAGTGAGGACTCCGATAACATCGATCCCAGTAGAAATATTATTAGATAAACATTGAAGGGAAGACTAGATGCGGAAATGATAGCCACAACAAAGGCTATTTATTCATATGAGCGAATGAAGTTTATATGCGGTATTGATCCGAAACCCAGAGCCGTATTATAGTGTGGTCACTGATAGTATCGATCGTTTCTGGTATACCTTGGGCTATGTACATACATACAGTAAACGGTATATTAATTAATGAATTACACGTAGATCACTGGTAATACATCTTTCGTACAGCGTTGACATTCGCTAATAACATGATTGTAGCTTCGAGTCCCTTTTACGCGTTTCAGCCTTTCAAACTCTCTTTTTAGAGCATTTCCACAAAGTGGATGCTCTTATGTTTCCATGAGAAACGGCTCCGCCGGATCCGCCGCCGCCGCCGCCGCCGCGACTTTAAACGTGAATATCTCTGAAACCGTTAAATATTTTCGGGTCAGACTTAGTGTACTATCTCCTTAGGCCTGAGAAATTTGTCTGGGTGTGTTTCGATACCCGCTGCTCACCACTAGGTGGCGTTGTAGTCAGAGCATAGGTAAACCTTTCTCTGACGATTTCATCTGAAAGGCTTGTCTGATTTCTTTGAAATTTTATTACAATGGTCTTGAAGGATAGTCAATGTGCTGAAAAGGTTTTGGTGTAGCTGGCATAATTATAAAGGCAAGTTTTTTGCGTCTCAAAAAAAAGAGAGTTTTTTGTGAAATAAAAATTCATCAATTCGCTTGGAGAAATATTTAAAAACTGTTCTATTCTAGGTTGCCAAGCATAAATATAGGATTGCCGACATGATAATTCCCTTTCGGTGCGAATCAAATTGCCATTTAAATGAAAAATCTCATTTATCTGACTTAACGTCAAAACCTCCATAACCATTATCACGATTAAAGTTGTTTTCCATTAAACTTTTATGTGCCGTCTCCCTGGGGCTTTAGATTTCACCCGCTTGTTTTTCGTGGCATTTGGTCATCACTAGATGGCGCTATACACTACAGCCAGCAATTAAGTTCCCCTTCTTTCGCGAATCATTCGCGAACCGTTCGCGAAAGAGCGAAAGATGTGCGAAAGTAACGCGAAAGCGTGCGCGAAACATCGACAATGCTATCTAGCGAAAGCAATTTTTTTTTTTCGCAAATGTTAGTTTCTTTCGCGAACCTATTTTGCGAAAGTATGTTTCTTTCGCGAACGATTTTATCTTTCGCGTACGGTTTTTTGAGTGGACAAGAGTGGTTTACGTTTGACCGACTAGATTTTCGGCAGAGATATTAAAGATGGCGCCATCTGCGAGTGTGCTGCATCTGTCCCGTATACCTTGGCGAATGCGGGTTAGCATTGCTTACATTTTGGGACCCCTATTCTCTTGGTCGACTAGCAGAATACGGACAGCACTGGTTAATCATGGATATCTGATTATTCCGTCTTTGAAGTCAATCCGCCTCTTGTGCAATCGATACCGGTAAGTGTCATATCTGTTCAATGAAGTGGCGGTCTAATTGAATCTTAGCGTTACGGCTGCTACTTAATAATACCATGTCATATTTTGTACCCTTTTGTTATTATTCAATCAAGTGCCCTTTGTTATTCAATTTTACCGAGATATATGTTTCTTCTTTCTATTACAATCAACTTTATATTAGATCTAAAAACATAATTTTATATGCTCTAAATTGGGGTAGGGAATGAAATCTTTCGCGACGTCTGCACGAAAGAGTGCTCTCGCCAAGGTCCGCGCGAGAAGGTCACAGCAGGTCTTCAATTTCACATTCCAGTTTTCTCATGCAAATAGTGAATGCTTTATGCAAGAATTTCGTCCATTCATGCTAGATCTTTGTTCTATTTGCGTTTCACGATAGGATCTGTTATGAACTGTTTATAAGATTGGGCGATATGAGAAAAGAAAAAGTTATTCAAAATTGTTTAATAATATTTTTTATCAGAATATTTATTTTATATATTCTTCTGTGCTATCGGTAAAATTATCTTGCATTCTTCTCGTTTGTTATCACATTAGTCCAGACAAATTTTTAGTATTATGTAAATACATGTATTTAGGAAGAATGGTCTAATAAGTTGTTTCTCCGTGATATCTTCCGTACATACATGTAAGCGACAGGTTTCCGCAACACAATTGTATTGAGGACGGAAAACATCTTTGGAATGTACCTTGTACGCCTCGATGAGAACAAATCTTTTTTTATACCATCCAGGATAATATTAATTAAGTATTTTATAAACTATTTTTCCTTTTGTTGGACCCACCCGATTACATTTCGATTTTTGATTGATTGAAATTGTAGTCCCCTTCCCATTCGGATTTCGCGGCCCATCAACTCAATGTTGTATTTAAATTTCACGGTACATTTCTTCGTTCATTTAAGATCTTTTGCAGCGCTAGATATTAAAATAAATAATTAAATAACAATGAGAGAGCAGAGGGAGATATAAATGGAAGTACTAAAGATTTCATTTCAAGATATGTGATATTTTATATTTTCTCATGTCTCGCAAAACGGGATTCATTTTTTGTTAATTTGAGCTCTAGGCTTAATTTAAAGTGTTACTATTATTATATTGGTAATATACTCTAACTTCGTAATGGGGATTAGATCAGCATGTACCCCATGTGAAATGTTGTTCTTTTATTCCGTTGTTATGTATTGCGGGGGGGGCTCTTAATTCTGAGTACAACAAAAATTTATACATTCGTCTCACAAACAAACAAAAGACGCCGACTATAACAGAATCTTGGGACAACAAGCCGTGTAGTTGTTATAGTATTTTGAAAATCAATTCATCTGTAATCACAGTATGGAAGTGAACAGTAGGAGATCACACTTTAAAAGCACCCCACGGCTACGGTACGTGGTGCGGCTGTTTTCAGGGGCATAGCTCCGCAGGGTCAAAGTTCGCACATTTGGACCACGTGGGGCGTAGAGAAAAAGACATTTCTTTATGTTTCTATACAAATTACAATCAGTACATTTTATAAACATTTAAGGGGAATTAGGACTTGTGACATTTTTGAAATTTTTTGCCAAGTCTAAATTTCTAAAAACGACCCTTATCATTATAATGACAAATTTTATGACACAATGATACCATGAGACATGATATGACAAAAAATGTATTTATTTTTTGTTGAAATTTTTTTCAATACCTTTGTGAAGCAAAAATTTAATGAAATGACCAAGAATTTCGTGAAGCGACTTTCAGGAAATAAATACTATAACAGGTCAGGAAAACGATCAATAAAATGACTCAACTAAGTTTTGGAGGTCCTACGAGCGAAATTATCCATTTCGCCTGAAGCACGTGGCCGTACATCTATTCTCGACTCTGCATGTCATCACAAATGACCCCTGAAATCTCACCATTTTGCTCCCGACATGACAACGAAATAAAGATAATTCTATAGAAAATAAACTATAGCAGATATCAATTTCAAATTTTCCACAAATACACAGTAAGATACGTACTTTTCAGCCCATCTGTTTAAATAGAGATCGAATTTAGCGCTTTCATGCCAAACACTTCGGTATGTCTTAGACCATGCTTCTTTTCCAAACAAGGTGACCCATCACATCTCAATAATATTCATACGCCCATATAGGCATGTCCAAAATATCGTCAATATCATGTATAAACATCAAAGAAGCATCATAATTGAGCGAAATATGGTGATATTTAGCATCCAACATATTTACTTCGACAGTTTCGAAAGAAGAAAACAATTTCTGTAAACCTCTCTAGAGATCTACTTTTCGAACAGCCTTACTCTAATATCCTGCCTCCTGCTTCACGTGAAATCGCGCGAGATATGATATTTTGGTGAAACTGGGAAAAAACAGATCAGCCGTCTAATTACATCAAATTTAGACAACAAAGATGGTATTATAGTAAATTTCGGTGAGTAGCCCTCCCATCTGAATGGTTCGGCATTCCGATCGCATGTTCTGAAAGCGTTTGTCGATGAAAATGGGTGAGCATAAACGTGTGTACATGAATGACATTAACGCTCACGGCCATGTGCCAACAACAACAACAACACGTAACAACAACGACATGTTGAATGACTGTCTTGTTCAGACGGACTTTGATTGACAGGTGTTCAGTTTTGTGTGAAGGGTTAATGCTTCGAGGCCGGAAAAAGTCCACCCGAGCAGGAAGAAATGTGAGTCGCCATTTTTCTGGACAATTCAGTTTGCTTGACCACGTGTAGCATTCTATTTTCCAACAACTTCAAGAAGGTCATTCTTGTTTGGCCTCAACGAAGAGATGATTCAACTTTATTCGTGAGTTAAACAGTCACCACATTTCTTCGATTTCCAAATTTTACTTCAAAAAACCCACTACATTTTTTATCAATTTTGTTCCACAAAGTCATTTTTTCGAATTACTTCAAAGAAATAGTCATATTTTCTTGTGTTTAATTGTGTTTCCTATCTTTCTGAGATGAAATAATGCACCCTTGATAATTTAGTGCCTTTTTGAAAATTTCAACCTCACAAACAAAATGTCAAAATCTCTCAAGTCCCCCTGATTCTTAACTATACGGGTTTGTGAGCCATTCTGTCAGTCATCCAACTTTATTTACAGGCAAACATGTACGGCCGATTAAAGTTTAACTGCAGCAGCGGGCAGTCCAAGTCGGTAGTCCAAACTTCGCTCACTCCGTCCGTTCATTTTGTTTCGGTTTATTTCGTTCCGGTCAAACTCCGTTTATATTTCGGTCATAATTCGTTCCGGTTTAAAACTTCTGTGGTCAAATTTTAATAACCGAACCGAAACGAGTGTAAACATTAACGCAATTGGCTCTGTATTCACATGTCAAGCTTTTATACAACATTTTATTGACTACTGGCTTCTTTCGCGAAAGATAGATACAATCACGAAAGATGAAGACTTCATTTCTCAACTTATCTTTCGCGTACATGCTTTCGCGCACGCATATGCGAAAGCAGTGCGACAGGTCCGTGTGAGCTACCGCGAACGGTTCGCGAAGGGTTCGCGAATTTGCGCCACTTAATTGTTGGTCGTACTGTAGACATGAATGCAGGTAAACATGTGTAACATCATATCTTCTGAACAACGTGTTTGATTTCCATGAAATTTGGGTATAATGATCTTGCAAGATAGGCAAAGAACTGACAAGATTTTGGTGGTGTTAGTGAATCATGGAGACGCATTTTTGCATCTCAAAATAAGATTTTGTTTTCACAAAAATGAAAATTTGCTTCTTAATCAGGGAAAAGTAATTCTATTTTGTTGAACATGAATGTAACATTCCCAGTGTTATAGTTCACATCCCTTGTAGGGCCAAATGACCATTTTTTTTAAATATATGGTTCGTGATATTGTTCATCATTGGGTGGAACTATAGACAGTAAACTTATTGGTGTTTCAACTGTTCATGAAATTTATTATTGTCAGACAGACAATGGATTTCAAAGGACTGAAAGTTTTTTTTTGGATTGATTGAAATTGAAGGCCCACCTCTCATACGGATTTTGCAGCCCATCAACATAATGCTTGATTTATATCTCATTATACATTCTTTTTTACAATTACTAATTTGATTAACATTATGTTTTAAAAATGGATTGTAAGGACATAGGTGCTGTTAGTGCTGGCATAATCATGTGGCACAGGGTAAAGTCAGCTAAATATATCTAAATCAATGCTACATCAACCCCTGCTTACACACATACATAAAATGCAGTCAGAGAAAATATGCTGCCATGAGTGTCTGGTCAGTATGGAGAAAGGATTCAAGTGAGCTTGAAGTCCGACCATTTTTGTCAAATAGAAATACTGTAACACTGATATTCTGCTTTACCTTTCAGTCATTATATTATAGGACTGTATGTTGACCATTCAGGTAATAAGACCTGTAATTGTTGATTATTGCATAATGCACTTTACATAAGTGGACTAGTAGATTTTGTGTCAACAAAGTAAACACTTCATTTCTAAAATCAGTGCTATTTCTCTCTCCATTACTGACATAGCCCTGGGCTTCCAGATTTCTGGGGATGCATTCTGGCCAATTTTCAATGAATAAAATCACAAATTATCTCTCAGTTAATGCACAATTTTTTGTTTTATGTGGAGGTCCCCAGAATGTATTTGAAACTCGAGATGTGAAATTGCACATACCATTGCATTTTGACAGCATAGTTACAAATGTTGATAATTAATTTTTAACTGAAAAAGTAGAAAGATTTTTGAAGTGGAACTTCTACATACCTGCTATATGGAACATCCCACCTGGGAAATTTTTACAAGTATATCTAATTGAAGTAACTGATGATTTTCCAATAATAGAGAAGAAAAGCAACTCCGAGTAAACAAATTTCATTCTGTATAGTTCGCTATTAGTTATAGCATCTTCAGCAGTGAACAAATTTACAAACAGCTCCATACGCACAGTACATGTATATATACAAGGCATAACGTGATCTTAGCCAATACACATTTATGAATAGGATTAAAGCCATTAAATTATGTCAGTCAGATGGGACGGATATTAAAATGCTGTCATTTTCAGAAATTGTTAAGCGATAACCTGACAGCGATCTACAAATGGTGTGATTCAGGTGATACAAGACACACTCTAATTGATGAAAACAATACATAATCTGGTTATCTGGCAAGAACTAAGTAAACTGTGCACAAATGAATAAAGTATGGTGATAAAGTGGGTATGTACCTACATAAGATAATATAGGTATAATTTTTTTGGCAATCCACATCAGAATTGATGGAAACTTACAAATGTTGTAACTCGCATGTTTCATAATTGTATATTCCCATGCGAGTTACAACATTTGTGGAGTGTGTATTGTAACACCTGAATCACACCATTAAAGTTCAATAATGTTCACTCTCCGACAGTCTCTAGTAACTGATAAGGGCTGTCAATCTGTACATGCATATTAACAAGAGATGGTTCAAATTATAGTTTATTTTCCTGTGAAATTGGATAGATAAAATGCATAAGAAAATTAACAAATGAATGATCCTTACTGAATGGTGTTAAATTAACTATTTTCGTTTATTTATAAAAATAGCAGGTGATGTTCAATTTGACCTGAGATTTTTCTCTGAAGAAAAAAAACAGCAGGTCATCAAAAGTTTTCTATTTCGGACCCTGGATGGATCAGAAGCCTAATTAATGAAATTGACTGACCTTCACCTGTTTTATCAAGGTCAAATTTAGCACAAGCAATAAATTTTAAAGGAGTGAAGATGAGCTCTCCAAATTCATCATACTTGTGCAATTGGTGACTGACTAGAAGCCTATCCCATTTGACTGAACCTATTTTCTCTAGGTTATATACTTTATATTATGATATAACATAAAATATAGCTAGGCATTCTAAATTGATACCACATATATGCATCTGATGATGGACCTGAACTCTTTGAATATGACTGATTTCTCAAGGTCAAAAACTGTATGTTAAGTCACATGTTAACTGCCAACATTCACTCCAAATCTAACATTGTCATCATTTTGTTGTGGCTGTGGTTGTCTTCCAGAACAATTTAACGAATTTTGCACTTAAATTGTTCCAACAGCTTCATGCTTCAACAGTAACTTAAACCATGCTGTATCGGCTGAGTTGTTGAAACACCCTCCATTTCCTAGCTCTGACATACTGCATCACTGACAAATATGGGTACCATGACAGAGTGATAGATCACACAGCCAGTGAAGGTTCCTGATTTACATTGAATGTCCTTATTGCCTAAAGGCCCATTCTCACGGTGCGATTTGTAGTAACAACTTGTAGCATACAACTTGGTTGCATCGTGAGAACACTCGAACGATTTTAGTCGCATGCAACAAGTCGTATGAAATAGGACCGGTCCTATTTCATGCGATTAGTTGCATGCTACAAATCGGGGGATTCCCCCGCCGAGTTGTTACTACAAATCGCATCGTGAGAATGGGCCTTAAGTAATATTAGCAGCATTTTACAACAACAACAATTCACTGACTTACAGTGAAAAATTATAGTGAAAGGTATTTATTTTTTGTTGTTTGGCATTTTTATTTGCTGGCATTGTTTCAGATAGAGTACAACAGCCTACATTTAATTCATACAATCAGAAATAAAAAGGGTGTTAAGTCTTTATGTTCAAACTTTCATAGGAAATATAAAAGTGGCAATTTGAAATTTTATTTTTATTCGATTTTTTAATGTCGGTTGGTCCATGAAATGCAAAATAAAGTTGGTGTTGCCTCACACTGGGTTTCGCCCATTGGTGAAGAAATCCCTTCTTCGAGGCACTTCTACCAGTGATGATTCCTGATTGCCCATCCTCCAGGGGTATGGGCCCCACACACTGTCCCATCCTAAAAAAGATTGCCACCCCTAATAGGGTGTGTGCCCAAATTGGGGAGATCTAAAGCCCTGTGAGTATCAAATTATGTGTTACAAAATTATCTGGGGGAATGCTCTTCGCCCGTTTTTCAAACGAGCTTTAATCTCTATCCGATGGTGCGGGATGCAGTCTTCTAAACCCTAATTTTCGTGGATACGGAGACTTGGACAAAATCCGTCTCATTTAGATGATGACGTCACTATGACGAAATCACGGCGATCAAGTCATGCGCGTAGTCCGGGGCTATCCAACGGTCTAAGTTTTGGCTCTAGGACCCCTCTCGTTCTAGAGATATAGAGAAAATCCGTCTCTCTCCTAGGTATCCAACGACGTAAGTCCCATCTCGGTAACCCTTTCGAAAAGAAAGAAAGAAAAAAAAAAAACCTGAAAATTTTGTTTTGGTCCGAAACGAAATTTCTAGGCTTTACGCGTACAATTACAGATTCTGTCTATTTAACGAGTATATCCTAATGACGTTTTCTGGGAAATATAGTCGTCTTACCTTAGTAAGGGTAATAGAATCATTTGTGCGAGACGAAGTGTATATATAACATGGTCAAACACCGCCACAGCTTCGCAGCTGTCCTCGGGCTACAACGTTCCATATTTAGATCGACCTAGAACTTCGCAGCGGGCTACAGGTAGGCCGACCGAACGCGGCAAATCCGGGTCGATCGGTAGGCGCGATGGATCGCGGACTTCCGGCGTGGTGACCCCTCGGGCTATAGATACGGTCCGCTGAGCAGACGAACACCGCCAACACCCCTCAGGCTATGGACGCGGTTCGTTGAATAGATAACCTCGAACACCGCAACCCCTCGGGCTATGGACGCGGTCCGGTGAGCAAACGTTGAACGTATAGGTTCTATCAATAGACGATGACCTAGAACACCCCCTCTCGTATGTTCCTTCTATATATAGATGACCCCTCGACCTACTTATGACGTCATGCTGACCTACTGCTCCGTGACCAGAACCCCTATTTCTTATCTACTCTGACGTCATAATTTAACCCACAGATCGACCACTCAAAACAGAAAAAGTTTCAAACAGGCAGTTCTACTGGGTATTATTTGATAATATTTTGACTGAATTCTATAATACCTGCATTGTACCAGTGACATAAGTTTCAGAACACAACAATTTTTATTTCTCAATAAATTGAACAAAACGTTCTCAATAGATTTAGTGGGACACACAATAAGCAATACATTTGATAGCTGTTCGTTGTTAAAACGTTCACACTAAATATTGTGCAGTTTCTTTATTAATCCCGTCTTTCTAAGCACTTCAAGTTGTCTCAGACGTGTGAACTTATTTTGCGAACTTACCAGTCGGAGCGCGCTTGCGTAGTGATGTTTCATCAGCTCATGGATCAATGTCGGATCACGTTGTATATCGACTAGTCGGACGCCCGTACGCAGGATTTTGTTCGGGGGGGGTAGTCGTTTCCCAGTCAGGTGGAACTACAAGGACTATCTATGGTTGGCCATCCCTGCCAGAATTCGTCATTTAGAGGCTGCCTCTAAATAATATATACCATGGTATAAAATGCCAAGCCTGCCATAATTCGTATTTAGAGGCTGCCTCTAATTATTTTTGTACCATGGTATAAAATGCCGAGCCTGCCATAATTCCTATTTAGAGGATGCCTCTAAATCGCCAAGCCTGCCACAATTCGTATTTAGAGGCTGCCTGTAAATAATATATACCATGGTATAAAATGCCGAGCCTGCCATAATTCGTATTTAGAGGCTGCCTCTAATTATTTTGTACCATGGTATAAAATCGCCAAGCCTGCCATAATTCCTATTTAGAGGATGCCTCAATTCATTTTAGCCGTAAGTCATAAACAACTCGATGTCATATCAAGAATATTAAATTTGACCAATGAGTAAACTTGTAACAAGCGTAGAGATATGGCACCAAATTTGTGAAAGCGCATATCATTGGTGGAAGTAATAAGAAGGCGAAAATTTACGACTTACGGCTAAAATGATTAGAGGCATCCTCTAAATAGGAATTATGGCAGGCTTGGCGATTTTATACCATGGTACAAAATAATTAGAGGCAGCCTCTAAATACGAATTATGGCAGGCTCGGCATTTAATACCATGGTATATATTATTTACAGGCAGCCTCTAAATACGAATTGTGGCAGGCTTGGCAATTTAGAGGCATCCTCTAAATAGGAATTATGGCAGGCTCGGCATTTTATACCATGGTACAAAATAATTAGAGGCAGCCTCTAAATACGAATTATGGCAGGCTTGGCATTTTATACCATGGTATATATTATTTAGAGGCAGCCTCTAAATGACGAATTCTGGCAGGGATGGCCAACCATAACTATCCCAGCAATGCCCTGGTAGGGGAGTCCGGGGGCATGTCCCCCCCGAAAAAAATTGAGAACCTAAGACTCCATTTAATGCATTCTAGAGTATTTTGAGAGGTTCGAAATAGCTGAAACATTCCACAATTATTTCAGTTTTCAACCGTTCTAAAATTGCAAAAATAACAAAAAAGTAACAAACCAACCAAAAAACTTTTTCGGACTATTCTATGTGAAGAGTAAATTTACGAGAGACAACTGATATTGCCATACTGTTAATACCGGTAGTCTCCCCTGCCTGCATATTGTGTAAGTTTTTCGCTTCGCGGGGGTTCGGTCGCTTTGCGTGTTTCGGTCGCGGTGGCCTGCACGTACGCCAGCCTCGCATGACATATGGGGGGGGGTTCGACCGACTCCTTACCACTCCGAACGTTGCACAAAAAATTGAGTATGACGACATCATGATGATATCAACAAAGGCTTTACATTTCAGCTTTGTGACGTAGTTGGCTTTACAACGGAAATGTCGCCCCGAACATTCGCTACGATTGCTGATTACGAACGATCAGACTCCGACGTCAGCAGGTCACCGCCTTCGCCGTTTCCAAACGAGCGTGGAATTACAGGGTTTTTGTTAAACTTCAACCATTCCCAAAAGCAGTACACAGTTATTAAATTTCAAATATAACCACTTACAGCAATTTACCATAAAAAATATGGAGTGTAGGAACCATTCAGCAGGAATAATTCGCCAATAGGGGGTAGAGTTGCTCAACTGGATGTTACGTACTGTTTTTTAAAAATTAGTCTTCATAAATAACTCTACATTCTTCAGTGGATCGAAGAGTCTTAGTGAATGTCTTTATATCAATAATGTAATTTTTAGTTATTCATATGTTATAATTAATTTTCGATGTTTATTATTAGACCTGGGCCTAAAACTAAACATTCACTAAGGTGGTCATTAACTTCAGACTCTTGATTGGTTCCGTACGTATGTTTTATGGAAGGAAATATACTTTTCTGAAAATTGAATGTGTAGGCCTATTATATTTAAAAAAATTCCTTCTTCACACGCAGGTATGGAATTTGGCCATATATAACAAACACTATCAACTTACCGGGACCGAAACCGAAGGCCTTTCTGGGCAATGTTGGGGATGTCGCTACAAAGGTAGGCCAATTGAATTATGAAAACTCGTTTGTGTAATTTGAAATCTTATTCTAACACTGAAGAGAGTCCTCATATATTTCGTATTGACATCAGCAAATACTGGAAGGCAATATGTAACAAGTCGTAGTCCATATAGTTGTTTCCTGAAATATCTTTGATTGATTTTTTTTGCACAGTACCGCTACATGGAACGTTAAACGGCAGATTTGGTCCTCCTGGACTTCAGTGTGTTGCAGACAAAGACTCTGCTAATGAAGGTATAGCATGCATCTCAGAGATGGGGGAGATAGAGGTCTGACACGTGTTTAAAATAAAAGAATATTGACAACTGCCAAAACCTCGCAGCTGTGGTTGGCTCATGAACAAGGAAATTAACCAAACAGGACGAAGGCATTCTCGTGGCATGAGATTATAAACCTCATACTGTCAGATTTACCCTCTGATTGCACTGGAGTTAAATTGCTGCACGCAGTTTTTGTGCACATGGATCTCGGTCAATCAGTATCGCCCGCTTATAAACGAAGTGAAGTTGGCTCAGCGTGTCACAGCTAAACAAGACGTTGTACTGTGTGTTCTTGTGTAATAATTTAACATAAAACTTGTTAACTTTTTACAAGATATACTGGATGCATTTTCCATCTCTCTGGTATACAGATACATGCTCCTCGTGTCGATCAAAATCGAAATAGACCGATGCGCATGCGTGCCGCGTATTTTTTGCACAGTAGTAGTATATAGCAAGGATTTCGAGTCACATTGACCTTTGACCTCAGAAATTTGCATATCACGTGACAGAGGTCAAAGGTCAATGAGTGCACTTGAGTTGACCTGTATCCTTTCATCTCGTCTTTGACCTTGGATCATGTTTAGACATGTTAGGGTTGGGGTTTTTCCATCACGTGCGCATGTGTATGACGTCACTTCCGGTCTGCATGAATGGGGCGTGACCTGTGAACATGATAGGACATGTACGAACATGATAGGCCATGTACTGTCTGTGGGGGTTTTCCCGGCAGAATTTCGCTGTCGTCTGTTGGGGGTTGTCACGTGCCGAACACCTGGCTCCCCGAATTGCAACATTGTTGCACATTCGCTACAATTTTGCGGCATCGTGAACACCTGGTCTGGTGCCTATGTGTCTGCGTGAGTGAGTTCACGTGCCGAACACCTGGCTCCCCGAATTGCAACAATGTTGCACATTCGCTACAATGTTGCGGCGACCGTAAACACCTGGTCTGGCGTCTGCGTGAGTGAGCTCACGTGCCGAACACCTGGCTCCCCAAGATCAAGGCATGTCCAGAGTTGTTCTGGGTTGTGCAGTTCTGCCATGCAGAGGACGGGTACTAGGAATGCATATTAAATCTATATTACCATTTATGGGATCCATGTACTGACTTGTATTTGGGGTTTTTCCATCACGGGGAGATCACGTGATAGTTCAAGGTCATATTGAATGATAGGAATGCATGTACTGACTTGTTCATCCGTGGTTTACATCCGGGGGCTTATATCCGGGTCCTTTAGCTGTGTGTTCCATACGGGTTCACACGGGAACAGCCGGGTAGTTACGGAGGTCACCGAAGAGACACGGAGGTGACCGAAGATGTCACGGAGGTGCCCGAAGAGACACGGAGGTTACCGAAACCCCATATCAACCTTGTCCAAAAGGGCTAATATCGGTCCCGGGCCTATCGAAGTGTGGGTGCATGGGTGGGTGCATGTAAAATGCGGATTTGTCCCTGAAAAAATAAAAAGCGGAACACGGACTTTACCCCTACAATAGGGGAAAACTCCTATCAACCCTGTCCCAAAGGGCGAATATCGGTCCCTGGCTTATCGGGGTCTGCCTATCAAGCCATGGGTGGGTGCATGTAAAATGCGGATTTGTCCCCGAAAATATAAAAAGCGGAACACGGACTTTACCTCTACAATAGGAACTTGTATTATACAATATACGGGAAAATGCCTGTATGGGAATTTTTGTTTGTGAGTGGGATCTGACTAGACTAATGTATCGTCCGTTTTCATCATTTTGCGCTGGCCGTAGTATAGAAAGCAGGCATTCTGGGGATTCGTGGAGGTTTGTTGAGTGATTGAGGGCCCATACCTGATCAAATGGACCGTGTGGGGTATCAGTTTTACATCCGGGTCCTCATCTTACATTTAGGAGTAGTATAGAAAGCAACAATTTTGGGGCTCCGAGCTCCTACCTGCCTCATCCCCGGGCTCCGAGCTCCCGACTACTCCATCCCCGAGCTCCGAGCTCCCGTCGTTACGCCTTAACGCCCGTCGTTACGCCTTAACGTCTGTCGTTACGCCTTAACGCCCTAGCATAACACCATGACGCCATGATATACACAAATGAAAGAAAAACAACAACAAGGATGAGAGATGAGAGAACAACAACAACATGTTTTTTTTTCATATGGTTTATTCTCCCCTCCAGTACATCCTACCCACGCTGAGGGAGCCGCGTTGGGTATGTTTACAATTCAAGAAGACTCTTGTCCAATCAGAGGCCGCCATTTGGCGCTGTATCAGTCATATTCGTTCTTGCCCGTTACTGCGTTAGATGTATTCTCGGCTGCTCTTATCCAATCAGAAGTCGCCGTTTCAGAAACTTTCATCTTTGCTCGGTGTGACCTAATCGTCGTCGGGCAGGCCTGGATATTGTTTGGGCAGCATGTCCCGAAAGAGTTGTTTGCGCATCCTGATCGCATTTTCCAGGGCCTCAGTGGGTGGTAGCCCCATATCCTCTTCCAAGTGACGCTTGGCCTTCATGATGGACCTGTGCGTGGGGTCGCCTTTCATTTCAAGCGGTAGTAAGGTATACTGTTCATAGATCGTCATGGCTGTTTTCCTGATGCAGGGGCGCATTTGGGTGTACGCCTGTTGTAAGTTATCCTGTCCGGCGTTCTCGATCGCTGCAGCATGAGTATTGATAGCTGCTGTCACAATACGATCCCAGAAGGAAGGTTCTGCCTCACTTTCCTGGTATGTAGGCTGACTATCTGAGGTCAAGCTCTCCTTAACGCCTGTCGTTACGCCTTAACGGCCTAGCATAACACCTTGACGCCATGATATACACAAATGAAAGAAAAACAACAGCAACAAGGATGAGAGATGAGAGAACAACAACAACATGTTTTTTTTTCATATGGTTTATTCTCCCCTCCAGTACATCCTACCCACACTGAGGGAGCCGCGTTGGGTATGTTTACAATTCAAGAAGACTCTTGTCCAATCAGAGGCCGCCATTTGGCGCTGTATCAGTCATATTCGTTCTTGCCCGTTACTGCGTTAGATGTATTCTCGGCTGCTCTTGTCCAATCAGAAGTCGCCGTTTCAGAAACTTTCATCTTTGCTCGGTGTGACCTAATCGTCGTCGGGCAGGCCTGGATATTGTTTGGGCAGCATGTCCCGAAAGAGTTGTTTGCGCATCCTGATCGCATTTTCCAGGGCCTCAGTGGGTGGTAGCCCCATATCCTCTTCCAAGTGACGCTTGGTCTTCATGATGGACCTGTGCGTGGGGTCGCCTTTCATTTCAAGCGGTAGTAAGGTATACTGTTCATAGATCGTCATGGCTGTTTTCCTGATGCAGGGGCGCATTTGAGTGTACGCCTGTTGTAAGTTATCCTGTCCGGCGTTCTCGATCACTGCAGCATGAGTATTGATAGCTGCTGTCACAATACGATCCCAGAAGGAAGGTTCTGCCTCACTTTCCTGGTATGTAGGCTGACTATCTGAGGTCAAGCTCTCCTTAACGCCTGTCGTTACGCCTTAACGCCCTAGCATAACACCTTGACGCCATGATATACACAAATGAAAGAAAAACAACAACAACAAGGATGAGAGATGAGAGAACAACAACAATATGTTTTTTTCTTCATATGGTTTATTCTCCCCTCCAGTACATCCTACCCACGCTGGGGGAGCCGTGTTGGGTATGTTTACAATTCAAGAAGACTCTTGTCCAATCAGAGGCCGCCATTTGGCGCTGTATCAGTCATATTCGTTCTTGCCCGTTACTGCGTTAGATGTATTCTCGGCTGCTCTTGTCCAATCAGAAGTCGCCGTTTCAGAAACTTTCATCTTTGCTCGGTGTGACCTAATCGTCGTCGGGCAGGCCTGGATATTGTTTGGGCAGCATGTCCCGAAAGAGTTGTTTGCGCATCCTGATCGCATTTTCCAGGGCCTCAGTGGGTGGTAGCCCCATATCCTCTTCCAAGTGACTCTTGGCCTTCATGATGGACCTGTGCGTGGGGTCGCCTTTCATTTCAAGCGGTAGTAAGGTATACTGTTCATAGATCGTCATGGCTGTTTTCCTGATGCAGGGGCGCATTTGGGTGTACGCCTGTTGTAAGTTATCCTGTCCGGCGTTCTTGATCGCTGCAGCATGAGTATTGATAGCTGCTGTCACAATACGATCCCAGAAGGAAGGTTCTGCCTCACTTTCCTGGTATGTAGGCTGACTATCTGAGGTCAAGCTCTCCGTATCAGTATATAGTGCACACAGAGTTCAAAGATTAATCAGCCTCCAAAAGCCCTTTATCGCTCGTTAAGGTGCTGAGACGGGCGTTAAGGCGTAAAAATAGGGCGTTAAGGTATTGAGACGGGCGTTAAGGCGTAACGACGGGTGTTGACGGGCGTTGAGACAGGCGTTAAGGCGTTACGACGGGCGTTGACGTGCGTCACTGCATTTTGATGTATTGGTGGCAATTCCATGAAAATCAGGGCTTCTGAGCTAGTTCACCAGGGCGTTGAAGCGTTAAGCTAAGCGTTGACGGGCGTTGCTGTCTATAAAAGCAAGTGTATTGCCAAAACACGCACAGTCGACGTTCAACCATCAATATGGCTTATACTTGCTCTGAGTGCCAACGCACGTTCACCAGACGTTACGATATGATGCGACACGAGAAAAATATACATGAGATTGAAGACTCCGAGGCACAAGAAGCCGATACAGAAATTGATGAGAGTCTATCTACTGATAAGGAGAGCTTGACCTCAGATAGTCAGCCTACATCCCAGGAAAGTGAGATTGCTGAGAGTCTATATACTGATACGGAGAACTTGACCTCAGATAGTCAGCCTACATACCAGGAAAGTGAGGCAGAACCTTCGTTCTGGGATCGTATTGTGACAGCAGCTATCAATACTCATGCTGTAGCGATCAAGAACGCCGGACAGGATAACTTACAACAGGCGTACACTCAAATGCGCCCCTGCATCAGGAAAACAGCCATGACGATCTATGAACAGTATACCTTACTACCGCTTGAAATGAAAGGCGACCCCACGCACAGGTCCATCATGAAGACCAAGCGTCACTTGGAAGAGGATATGGGGCTACCACCCACTGAGGCCCTGGAAAATGCGATCAGGATGCGCAAACAACTCTTTCGGGACATGCTGCCCAAACAATATCCAGGCCTGCCCGACGACGATTAGGTCACACCGAGCAAAGATGAAAGTTTCTGAATCGGCGACCTCTGATTGGACAAGAGCAGCCGAAAATACATGTAACGGGCAAGAACGAATATGACTGATACAGCGCCAAATGGCGGCCTCTGATTGGACAAGTCTTCTTGAATTGTAAACATACCCAACGCGGCTCCCCCAGCGTGGGTAGGATGTACTGGAGGGGAGAATAAACCATATGAAAAAAAACCATGTTGTTGTTGTTCTTTCATCTCTCCTCCTTGTTGTTGTTGTTTTTCTTTCATTTGTGTATATCATGGCGTCAAGGCGTTATGCTAGGGCGTTAAGGCGTAACGACGGGAGCTCGGAGCTCAGGGATGGAGTAGTCGGAAGCTCGGAGCTCGGGGATGAGGCAGGCAGGAGCTCGGGGCCCCAAAATTGTTGCTTTCTATACTACTCCTAAATGTAAGATGAGGACCCGGATGTAAAACTGATACCCCACACGGTCCATTTGACCAGGTATGGGCCCTCAATCACTCAACAAACCTCCACGAATCCCCAGAATGCCTGCTTTCTATACTACGGCCAGCGCAAAATGATGAAAACGGACGATACATTAGTCTAGTCGGATCCCACTCACAAACAAAAATGATCACCCCCCATACCCCACACAGGCATTTTCCCGTATATTGTATAATACAAGCCATTTTCCCGTATATTGTATAATACAAGCCCCTATTGTAGAGGTAAAGTCCGTGTTCCGCTTTTTATATTTTCGGGGACAAATCCACATTTTACATGCACCCACCCATGACTTGATAGGCAGACCCCGATAAGCCAGGGACCGATATTCGCCCTTTGGGATAGGGTTGATAGGAGTTTTTCCCTATTGTAGGGGTAAAGTCCGTGTTCCGCGTTTTATATTTTCGGGGACAAATCCGCATTTTACATGCACCCACCCATGCACCCACACTTCGATAGGCCCGGGACCAATATTAGCCCTTTTGGACAAGGTTGATATGGGGTTTCGGTAACCTCCGTGTCTCTTCGGGCACCTCCGTGACATCTTCGGTCACCTCCGTGTCTCTTCGGTGACCTCCGTAACTACCCGGCTGTTCCCGTGTGAACCCGTATGGAACACACAGCTAAAGGACCCGGATATAAGCCCCCGGATGTAAACCACGGATGAACAAGTCAGTACATGCATTCCTATCATTCAATATGACCTTGAACTATCACGTGATCTCCCCGTGATGGAAAAACCCCAAATACAAGTCAGTACATGCATCCCATAAATGGTAATATAGATTTAATATGCATTCCTAGTACCCGTCCTCTGCATGGCAGAACTGCACAACCCAGAACAAGTCTGGACATGCCTTGATCTCGGGGAGCCAGGTGTTCGGCACGTGAGCTCACTCACGCAGACGCCAGACCAGGTGTTTACGGACGCCGCAACATTGTAGCGAACGTGCAACAATTCATGCAGACCGGAAGTGACGTCATACACATGCGCACGTGATGGAAAAACCCCAACCCTAACATGTCTAAACATGATCGAAGGTCAAAGACGAGATGAAAGGATACAGGTCAACTCAAGTGCACTCATTGACCTTTGACCTCTGTCACGTGATATGCAAATTTCTGAGATCAAAGGTCAATGTGACTTGAAATCCTTGCTATATACTACTCACAGTACAGTTAGTAGGGTGTTACACTGACAGTTTTGGAGGTTACAAACTCCGATAACGTTGCATCTCGAGCATCTTGAAATATCGTGACAAGCAAAGTGTGGTTTGTAACAAACATCATCAGACATTGTACACGTTCTGCAAGGCAACCTATATGTGATGTCAGCACCGCGGTATTCGGTATAAACGTGCCAAATTTAACTGGAGTAGTGTAAAATTATGACCTGTAGGCCACATAAGCATGAGACGATGACCTCTTTGCACTGTCCCTAAAGGTGAGTTACACTCCAAAAAGTAAGATCGAAAAAGTAAGATCAAATACCCCCGTCTAGTTTTATTCCAGAAATTCTCCGAATTATGGCAGTGATAAACGGTGCGTACGGTAAGACAGGAAGGATTATAGCAGTTAACTTATGATATTTGAATTTCAGGGCGCCTTTCAAAATGATGTGGATTGCTTGAAGAAGTACGGAAAAATTTACCTGTGAGTATATGCAAAATACAACTCATAATGTTTGAATACTGACCCAGGCAAGACGAGACCTTACACGAAGTTCCACCCTTTGCTAAGCTGATGAAAAGGCTAAGGCAGCCCTAGATAATGAGGTTGATCCTGTTGGAATCCCATATAGCGATTTCAGACCCTCTATCTGTGCTTATGTGAGAAAGCTGTATCAATCTTTATGGGATGCTGTGGATAATAACAAACTTCGAGTTTCAAAAATTGTAGGATATATTCATCTGAGTAGCCTTGACCAGGCGATGTAGAATCGGCCATACCCGATTAACTCACGAACATTTACTAAAAAGGAGTCAGTCTCACGAAGATCTCAAAGTGAAACATATTCTGATCGACTGCATAGATTTTAAGATTGTAAGGGATTCTTTTTATTAAGCAGCTACTGTAGAAGATTTTTTAGTCGGGTAAAAGAAGACTGTATATTAGGTTATTTGAAAGAAATCGGTTTGCTGCATAAGTTTTAATGTATGTGCATGTCTTTTGGTGTGTTGTGTTGATTACTTCTGGATTGCTGGGTTGTTGACTTGTTTTTGTTAGAATACTTAGAATTTTGTTTGATCGTCGCTATATAGCTGAAATATTGCTGAACGCGACATTAAACCTCAATTCTCTCTCTCTCTCTCTCTGTCGGATTTGATGATGTATCCGGGCACAGTGGAGATAAGGGCTACATAGTCGTACGGATTGCATCTGTATTCTAATCAAATGCCGCCTCGCAAACACGCTCCTCACACTTCCGGAATTAGTATCACCTGTTTCGTATGAGACCGCCCAATCTGAATCTTGTCTGAGCTGGCAAAGGATGCAAGACAAGACGAATGAGAATAAATAAAACATAAGTCAATATTCCACAGGAAATGATCGCAACATGAGTGAAAATGTAAGCTGTACTTGCACTGTCGGTTAACTGTACATGAGAAACCGGAAGTGGAACTTTCTAGCGAGTACGACAGGGGTTAAAAATATCAGGGATTCTCCATGACCATTTCTCAACGAATGTCATGATCAGTGTGAAATTGGTCAGGATTGCCCATTGGTTTATGCTAACTAATGGAGTTTAAGGATGTCCGCTGGTGTTAAATCAAAGTAATTAACTTTTTGAATAATGTGTGTTGTTGCATTTTCATAATTGTGTAATATGAGGAAAAACAAAGAAAAAAATATAGGTTGGTGTGCATTTTTTAGCTGCAGGCAACGTTAAGTGGACTGACCCATGCTCAATTTGATAACCCAGAAAGCATAGGGAATAGCCCTAGTTTTGAAATATATTCATGAAAAATTCATATAAATAGTATTTAACTTTTTCTTATATTCTAACTGTTTGCAGATAATCCCAATGTCTATCAAAATTTAGCAAATTGGATGGATGTTGGTGTGCAAAATTCTCGGCTAGAAGGCTTTTAAAGAAAATCCCCATCTCTTAACCTAGGGAAGGGAGGTAACCCAATAGAAAAACAGGCAAAATGGCTGTCAAAGCCAAAAATCACCAGCGGACATCCTTAATACAAACAATAATGCATCACGGGATATGGTCGAGGCGACCAAAAACAATTTGGTCGTCTACGACCATCCAAAACGATTGTATACAGACGTTGCTAACAAGATATTATGAGTACGGTACAATAAATATATTTGTCACTCCAACCAGTCAAATGTCATCAGATAGCGACCACAATGGGATGCCTTATGTGTTTGTCATTTTCGTCTTTCTTCCGCTTCCGCTCACTTTTTGTTTCCGACGGATAACTTCTGAATGCCTTTGTCAATCAACTTCAAATTTGTGATGGACATTGGTCCTGCCTGGGGGAAGACACCTATTGTTTTTCAGTGCTGTCCGAAACTGGGAACTTGTGTTTTATCTACATTTCCCTCTTGTTCAATCTTTTCCGTCGGATAGCTTCCGAATGCCTTCGTCAATCAACTTCTAATTTGTTGTGCATATTGTTCCTGTCTAGGGGGAGACACCTATTGTTTTTAAGCTCTGTCCGAGACTGGATACTTGTGTTTTATCTACATTTGTTATGTATGCAAATCTCCTTATATGCAAATTTTCCTTTTGTTCAATCTTTTCCATCGGACAGCTTCTGAATGCCTTCGTCACTCAACTTTAATTTGTTGTTCCTATTGCTTCTGTCTAGGAGAAGACACCTATTGTTTTTAAGCTCTGTCCGAGACTGGATATTTGTGTTTTTTCTACATTTTCTGTTTGGACCATGCATATATACATGTATGGTGAAGTGGCTGTCTCTGTTTGGGTACCAATTCCATATTCTCATTTGCATAGATAGCACATCAGTGATTGGTTCACAGATATGCCAGATCTAGGTAGGAGGTACAGGTGCTGATCCACCCATAGATGGCGACACCTGGGAGCAAAGTTAAAATTTAATTTCCAGACAATAAATCCCTGAAAAATTGAACAGATTGTATCGAACCTATAGCTTTAACTGTGGAAAGCTTAATACAGGATCTAAATGAATATCTGTGGACGACCGTGTCCCTGTTCTTGTCCCTGTCCTTGTCCAAGAAAGTTGTTTTGGACTTAGACAATTGTTCCTGTCCACAGCTTCTCGGCCCCACGCTCTGTCTCCTGAACTAAGCCCCGGCCGCCCCCCCCCCCACTCTTCCCCCAATTCTCATATATTCCGAGAGATTATATGGTGCTACAGTTATTCAACATATGCACTACCCTCGGGAGGATGTCCCCACCCCTGGAGCATCAAATGTTACTGAGCTTCTCAGTCTCATACCTAAGGTATGAGATGCAGTGTGCATTGTTTATACACACACACACACATGCTAATAGGTTGATGACATTATTTCAGGAGTACAATATGAAATAACCGGCGGGGGTTCGGATTACCGCAGTGCTGAACCGCTGTTAGTTTTGAACTTCATGTCGCTTTAAATGAAGGACACCATTTCCTTAAATTTTGCTGTCCAGTCCTTCTATTCCACATCATATGATTTACCCTAAAGCTTTTGCAGGAACCATATTTTATTTCAGAAGTATAAAATGAAATAACTGTCGGGGGAATTCCCGCAGTACCGAACCCCTGTTAGTTTTGAATTTCGTGTCGCGTTAAAGAAGGACAATATTTCCTTCAATTTTGCTATGAAATCATTCTATTCCACATCATATGATTTACCCTAAAGCTTTTGCATGCAGACCCATATTTTATTTCAGAAGTAAAATATGAAATAACTGGCGTGTGAATCTCCGCAGTACCGAACTCCTGATTTTTGAATTTCGTATCGTCTTAAATGGAGGACAACATTTCCTTCAATTTTGCTATCAAATAATTGTATTCAACATCATATGATTTAACCTAAAGCTTTTGCACGAACCATATTTTATTTCAGAAGTATAATATGAAATAACTGGCGGAGGAATCCCCGAAGTACCGAACCCCTGTTTTTTTTTCCGTGTGATTTTAAATGAAGGACAACATTTCCTTCAATTTTGCTATCAAATAATTGTACTCCACATCATATGATTCACCCTAAAGCTTTTGCACGAACCATTTGTGTCCACACTATATTAATTACAACCGAGTTCCTAAAGTTTGGGTGCACACTGTGCATACGATCAATTTCCTTAATTGAATTGAATTCAACCTTGTGGTTCTTCAGGCTGACAGATGATGGCATGCAGTTGTCAGTGTGGTTGTTTCATGTACAGAGAGCTATCTATGGCTTTCATTTCAGCACACCTACCACTACCCTCGTGGAGAGCATGCCCCCACCCCCAGGGCGCCAAGCCGCATCCTCTATCTCGCAAACTAGCCCTCGCCCGACCCTCATATATTGTGTTTGAGCATATATATCCAATATATCTTGGCAGAAAGTTGAAATTTGCGTGTAGACTGCAATATTGGTATAATTCTGTCACCCCTCAATGAATTGCAACCCCAAAAGGTCTCAATTTATCAGGCACAGACCATGTTATTGTATTTGGTAAGTGAGTCCCTTGACTATAGATCTTGCTTGGAATTGTTTTTCGTGCCAATCCGCCTCTGGGTGGCGCCATCTGGGGGCCAAGTTAAAATTGCATTTCCAGACAATAACTTTTGAAAACCTTAAGGATTCTTTTCAAATTTGGTGTGTGGGTACCTTGCCTCAAGATCTGGCTTGGGAATGTTTTTCGTGTTGATTCGTGTATAGGTGGCGCCACCTGAAAGCTAAGTTGAGTGTTTCCAGACAATAACTTTTGAAAACCTTGACCGATTCATTCCAAATTTGGTGTGTAGGTACCTCGCCTCAATTTCTCGTTTGGCAATGTTTTTCATGCCGATACACATATAGGTGGCGCCACCTGGGGGCAAATTTAAAATTATGTTTCCGGACAAAAACTTTTTAAAACTTGAATGGATTCTTTCCAATTCTGGTATATGAATACCTTACCTGAAGGTTTCGCTTGAGATTGTTTTTCTTGTCAATCTGCTCATAGGTGGCGCCACCTGTAGGCCAAGTTAACATTTTCCAATGTCAAGGGATCTTGCCTCAAGATATCGGTTGGGATTATTTTTTATGCCTATCTGCCTATACATGGCGCTACCTGAGGGTCAAAGTAAAATTACAGTCCCGGTCAGTAACTGTTGGACCTGAACGGATTCTTTCAAATTTGGTATGTTTTACGTTTTTACTTTCTTCACAAATAATGAATGTTTCCTTTACGAAAGATGCAAAAGGGATGCCTCCTCGATCGTGCGTTTACTTTTTTCAGTAAATTGATCAGATAGGGGGTTTGCGTACTTCATTCATGCCACACTGATAAAATAACCATTTTTAGAATACGATTACATGGCACAAAATCGCATTACCATCAAGGGTGCAAAGTTCAGAATTTTTGTTTTAAGGAAAACATATTTTTCTGACACACATGTAGGACGTCTGGAACAGGGGCTTCTGCTGTTTTCAGTCAACGTGATAATAAGGAGAACGAGAAGTTACTTTACTATCTGTTGTGTGTGCACCACGGCCCACATCTCGTCTTAGCCGAAAAATCATCGAGAAGATATGGTCATGTATATGCTGTGATCTGACTATAGCATTTCGTGGTCAAACATCTGGGTTTTTTTACCCCTCGGCCAAAATTTGGCCGAAGGGTATTGTCGTCGTCATGTACGTCTGTCCGTCTGTCCGTCCGTCCGTCCGTCCGTCACACCTTTCTCGTTACCAAGATATCTTCAGAACGACTTACCCTAGGCACACCAAACTTGCAGTGCACATCCGTATGCGCGTGACGCAGAACCCTATTGAATCTGGACCTGATTGGTGGGAAACTTTGGCGGCCATCTTTAATTTATGCGAAACCATCATAGCTTTCTCGTTACCAAGATATCTTTAGAACGACTTACCCTAGGCACACCAAACTTGCACTGCACATCCATATGCTCATGACCCAGAACCCTATTGAATCTGGACCTGATTGGTTGGAAACTTTGGCGGCCATATTTAATTTATGCGAAATCATTAATCTTGTGTATCTTAGGTACCATTTCACTGTTCCGTGTGTGAACTTGGTATAGATCATCGATGCATCAAGAAACTTCAAAGGAATGACCAAACCAGTTTCCCTGATTCGGTGGAAACCTTGGCGGCCATCTTTAATTTATGCAAAATCTTTAATGATATATATCTTTGATACCATTCAAGTGTTCTATACGAAACTTGGTATACAGCATCGATGTATCAAGAGACCTGCAATGTATAACCACATCAGTTCCTCTGAGTGGCAGGAAGGATGGGCGGCCATCTTTAATTTATGCGAAATCATTAATGATCTCTATCTCTGATACCGTTCGAGTGCTCGATGTAAAATTTGGCATATATCATCGATGCATCAATAGACTTACGATAAATGGCAGTTCTGGTGTTTCTGATTGGGCGGAAACCTTGGTGGCCATCTTTAATTTATGCAAAATCTTTGATGATGTATATCTTTGATACCATTTCAGTGTTCTATATGAACTTGGTATACAGCATCGATGTATCAAGAGACCTGCAATGTATAACGACATCAGTTCCTCTGAGTGGCAGGAAGGATGGGCGGCCATCTTTAATTTATGCGAAATCATTAATGATCTCTATCTCTGATAGTGCTCGATGTAAAATTTGGCATATATCATCGATGCATCAATAGACTTACGATAAATGGCAGTTCTGGTGTTTCTGATTGGGCGGAAACCTTGGTGGCCATCTTTAATTTATGCAAAATCTTTGATGATGTATATCTTTGATACCATTTCAGTGTTCTATTTGAAACTTGGTATACAGCATCCATGTATCAAGACACTTGCAATGAATAACCACATCAGTTTCTCTGAGTGGTGGGAAGGATGGGCGGCCATCTTTAATTTATGCGAAATCATTAATGATCTCTATCTCTGATAATTTTCAAATGCTCTATGACAAAATTTGGTATACATCATCGATGCATCAACAGACTTATGTAATGAATACCGACTTCTCTGATTGGACATAAACCTTAGAGGCCATTTCTAATGGCAAATTTTTTCATAATCTGTATATTTGTCACTTGACTGCTTGGTGTTCCTGAAGTCTTGCTTCAAATTGAATACATTATGAATGGCTGGCGCCCAGAGCCGAGGGGTTTTCTGATGCGCAGCTTCGTATTATATAAGAGAATACAAAGACGAGAATGCGGTCATCGTATTGGAATAAACACAACCTTGTCTTCTCGACTATTTATCAGTCAACATGAGACGTATCTGCTGGTTTTGTAGGTCCTGGACCGGACGAATACCAACCGTCTTTGTCGCCGATCCAGATATGATCAAACAGATAATGATCAAAGATTTCCCAAATTTCACAAATAAACCGGTAAGTGAAAAGTAAAGTCACGTAATATCAGACCTTCTCATTTTATAAGATCAAAATCAAGTACACTTTTGTCAGTTGTTGGACCTTTGTATCTTACTAACGTAGAAAGAGTAGTGGGAAGTTAGGCTCCTCGGAACATAGGATCAGTAAAAGAGGAGGTGCAGAGAGAAGAAAAGATGTGGTTAAGAAGTGAGTGAGTGGTTGGGTGAGGAGGTGAGTGATCGAGTAAATGAGGAAGTGAGTGATTGAGAATTTGAGCAAGTGAGTGAGTAAATGAGTGAGTTAGTTAAGATGTTTATTATATAGATCGACCAATTCCGTAGCTATCGTGAAGACGTTTCATTATTCACTTCGTCATTGACCGATCACTCAGATCGAGTAAATGAGGAAGTGAGTGATTGAGAAATGGAGCAAGTGAGTGAGTAAATGAGTGAGTTAGTTAAGATGTTTTATTATATAGATCGACCAATTCCGTATCTATCGTGAAGACATTCCATTATATGCCTTTTTAGTTTTTTAAAGTTGATCCCCAAGGGTGAGTGAGTGAATAGGATTTAACGTCGTTTTCAACATTATCTCAGTCATATCGCGACGAACCAACTAAGCACCATCCAGTCAAGTTGTGTTCTTGCTACTTCAGAGAAGAAATCTTTGAAGCAGCATGGAACCAGACACCCTTCATTCACCCTATAAAACACTGAAGACAGCACACAAGACACAGACAGGACGTTTACATGATATAATAAAGACAAGTGATATTACAGTGTTAGACATCACATTATCAAGTTCCTGTTGCTTCTCCGCAAAATGCATTGCACCAACCACCCGCCATCACACATACCCTTCCATCCCCTGCCAGCCACCCCGACCCCTCCGCCCCCAGCGCACATACCTATACAGGCGGTTGCTAAAATTATAGTAAGAAGTGTGTGAATATGTAATATCCGATGGGGAGTACGCAATATTTGAAGAACTCCGTTTTAGAAACTGAAAATCTATCAAAGCATCTTGAAAGAATATTCAAAAAATGTTAAAAATGTGTTAAAACATGTGGCATCATCTTTTTAGTTTCCGGTTGCTGCACCCAGTTTATGGAAGAACATGGTGTCGATTATAGGAGACGACCATTGGAAGTTTGTCCGAAGTATCATGACACCTGCCTTCAGCTCTGGCAAGATGAGAGGGGTAAGTTGCTTTCAATCTAACGACGGTATTATAATCGCACCCTGTATCCGACAGGCTATCTGTGGTGGTCGATGTATTAGGGGGAGGTTGAGGTCAAAAGATCAAGGTTGCACGGCCTATAGGACTGTATCCAGTAATTGTCCATATTCATACATAAACCGACGACTCCATTCACACTTTAAATTGACCTTGAAATATCAGCCCACCGACTCGGTTCAACGAAACGTCATTGATCTGAAATCCATTTTAATTTCGAAATAAGCTGTATGCGTGGGTTATTGATTGACTGTCCTTTGTATCTGGCCATCCCCACCGCCAGATCAGGACGAATTGTGTAACTACTGAGAAAATACGTCGCCCTACACACAGTCGTGTGTTAGGTTGTGAATGGCTCGTCACAGGTTTGTAGATGGAATTTACACCTCGGATTTCGAATGCTTCAGGTAGTACGATCTATCTACTTTGAATTGTGATAGGAGAAATCGGCACTTTGGATTGTGAACCCTCTATAAATAAAGTTTATTATTATTATTATTATTATCATCGGCACGTGCATGAAGATGGTAATTGTCCGATAGAGCAATGAAGTAATTATAGCAGTGATAGAACCATGGTACCGTCTCTAACCTGCATGCCGATACTGTTGCGTTGTAGATGGTCCCATTGCTTCAAACGTGCGTCGATAACCTGCTGGATAACCTCGCTGCAAACTGCAAATCAGAGAAGAGCTTCGACCTCAATCTGTGAGCGGACAGGTTATTTGTTTTCTAGCGCCATTGAGTGAGTGAGCGAATGAGTGAGTAAGTCATGTCATGACGGTGCCTACATGTGCCAGGACATGAGATCACAAAAAATACTGAAATACTCGATATGGCCAGTATTTCAAACGGTTATATTTCAATATGAAGATGAGAATTGTGAATGGAAAGTCAACATAATGTTTTGAAATTTTGAATCCGGAAAAAATTACAACACATGTAAGGGAAGTGGGAAGAGGTGCCGACATACTGATTGAGCCACATGATTTCACAGTATAGTCTGGTTCCTAATTGCAATGATTTATTTTGGTTGAATACTGGATTAATTTGCTTGATATATCTATAATAAGAAATAACTCAAAGTTTTTGAGCACAACACCAATAGAGGTTGTTGAGTAAGAGTCTACACCATATATTTCCAACGCCCTTAATTGGTGTTGTTCAATATTATTAGTTGTTGTTGAATTGACCTCAATACCATGTGCTCTGGGTCAACATCATTTGTCTTACTTTGTGTGTTGGAATGACGGGTACTTTTTGTTTTTACTCTGCCAGGATATTTACTGCATTTTCAATAGATGTGGTAGGGGCCACGGGGTTCGGTATAGATACGGAGGTTCAAAAGAACAAAGATGAGGTGTTTCTGAAGATGGCCAAACGACCCTTAAGTGATGGAGTATTCCGGTCACCTGCCACGTATGTGTCATGTAAGTATACGGTCATATTTTGGCAGATAAGGGCAAGGGTGTGCCACAGAATGGGGAATGTGCCACAGATTGGGGAATGTGCCACAGATTGGGGAGTGTGCCACAGATTGAGGTGTGTGCCACAGAGTGGGGAGTGTGCCACATAGTGGAGAGTGTGCCACAGATTGGGGTGTGTGCCACAGAGTGGGGCGTGTGCCACAGAGTGGGGCGTGTGCAACAGAGTGGGGAGAATTACAACACATATAAGGGAAGAGGGAAGAGGTGCTGACATACTGACGGAGCCACATGACTTCACAGTATAGTGTTCCGGTTAGCCTATTCTAAAGCACATACCAAGAATCTAACGATTCGTGGTATGTGTTGTATCTCAGGTACGCTTTTATTTCACCTGTTCATGTGACAACTTGGATGATATGGCCACATGGCCCCTAGCACCGGCATAAGCGGTATTAGATATAAATCTAGAGAGATATGATGGAAATGCTCTGACAACTCGTATATTGGTAATTGGTGAGTCAGATGAAAAGGACGGTATTTAGCACAAAAGACTAGTCTAGCTGTCAGGCCCGATGTCGACCCAGCATCAGCTTCCCACAAATGCCAACATATATCATAGACCACAGAGTATCGTAGTGCCACAGAGTGGGGAGTGTGCCACAGATTGGGTTGCTGCCCCTGCTATCAAAGAAGAAGAAGACAGGCAACCGGTGGCATTTTGAATTTACGGCATTTTTGTTCTTCTCATTAAAAGAAGGAGTTCAATCTGGAGTGAAGCAGATACGGCAAAACAGTCACAACGACTTTTAGTAGCATAACAGTTACAGGGCACCGACCAGTTCTGATATTGACCAAACATAGATCCACCAGGATTGAAAATGAAACTACCTTCCTAGACTATGTGTTACCTTCGTGATGTTACGCTTTCCATGTAAGCCACCAACAGCTAAGTTTACTAGGTCTTATGATGTAGTGATAGAACTGGCCGATGTCAACTATGTAGGCAGAAAACAAACAGGAAGTCGGATGGTAGAAAAAGTAGTCCACCAAATAACTGGAGTAGATGAGAGTTAGACAATACTGTGAAACCTGACAATAATGATACCGGGTTGTCGCAAACTTTAAAAGTTGGAACATATGTTGGGACAGTGAAGAGCTAAAAAATAATAATGCAAGAGTATAAAAACTGTGTTCTGTTAAGCCAGCTCTCTGGATGTTTATTATGCAGATGTATGAAGTAATCTGCCAGTTGAGCAACATGCATCCAGGACTAAGCCTGATAGCTTGGCCATGTTTCTGAAGGTTTAGTTTCACCTAGTTCATAACAACAGACATCCCAAGCAGAGTTTCTTGAATAACCTATCGTAATGATACCATAACCGAAATAGTTCCGACCATAAGGTGAATGCTGTGGGATCTCCAGGTCACATCCGGGTCAAGGTCACATCCGGGTCATAGGTCATTTCTGGTGCAAGGTCACGTCCGGTCACAGGAATGCCGGTGTCAATCTGCGCATGCGCAGTCGGAGAATTGTGAAAAAGGACCTTTGAATGGTCGCTGTGGGATCGAGATGGGCCATCCCTGGTTCAAATGAGTCGTGTGAGGTATCAATTTGAAGCACTCATGGGTAGTAGAGAAATTGTAGTGTCGCTCAGATGCGCCATTGAGACATGGTTACCTACATCCCAATACACTAACTCATGAGAGCGACTAGTGGACCTGAAGATGCAGACACAAGACTCCTGAACTTCGGCATGTTGGTGATGTGGGTAGAGCATGATGGGTATGACTACCATGGTAGAGTTACCTTCCCTTCATGGGTAGAAAGTAATTGAGTGAGTGAAGAACGAGCGAGTGAGTGGGGCATGCCCAACACCCGCCTTAACACAGTGACGCCCTAACGCTAGTGAGTAAGGCCTCTACACGCACACACAGAAACATACATATACGTAGTTCTGTCGGTGTAGTACAGTCCCTATTCTGATTGCCTAGTTCAATGATATACAACAACAACAAACAACAAGTGTATTCCACATTTTATTATTCCCTCCATCACAACACACCCGAGCTGGGGAAGCCGCTATGAGTATGTTAACAATTCTCGTATGCTCTTGTATTGTCCAATCAGAAGCCGTCCGTGACAATATCCGACTGCTCTTATCCAGTCAGAAGCCGCTCTTTGGCAAACTGCCTGTGAGTTGCCTCAACCTTCGACCATGTTCGCCCTGATCGGTTTATCCTAATCGTCGTCGTGCAGGCCAGGATACTCTAATGGCAACATGTCCAGGAGAGCTGTTTGCGCATTTTGATTGTGTTTTGCAGGGCCTATGTGGGTGGTAGTCCCATATCCTCTTCCAGGTGGCGCTTGATAGACCTATGCGTGAGATCGCCTTTCAATTCAAGTGTCAGCCGCAGCGTGGGTATTAATAACTGCTGTCACAATACAATCTCAAAAGGTGGGTTCTTCCTCACCAAGGCATTCCTGGGACATAGCCTGACTATCTAAGGTCAAGCTCTCCGTATCAGTAGATAGACTCTCAGCAGTCTCTGCATTGGCCCCTGACTCTTGTTGGAAGTGACGTCATAAATGGAAGGAACAACACCAGAAATGATGTCTCCGCATTCGTTTGTCCTAAGTGTCTTCGGGCAGTCCAGGATACTATAATAGCAACATGTTCTGGGCTCACTTGTTGGTGCCACCGCTACCCTGGCAGACCCTATCGGAGCTCCGAGTTTGAAGTTGTGGGATGGGCCAGGTAAGAGCTCGGAGCTCTCGAAGCTCTTGGAGCTCGGAGCGGTTGGATCTTGGAGGCGACACCATCTGACATTATCACCGGAAATGACGTCACAGCATGCATGTGCGCTCGTCTATGTTCTTCATCGGACGTGACGTCATCGTTGGATGTGACATCATTGCCGGAAGTGACGTCACACGCATGTGCATGCTTCTGGTGGTACACCCTACGGCTACAGGGTACAAAGTGTACCACAAGACGTGTTGTAGTATCCTGGACTGCTCGAAGACGTTTAGGAAAAACGGATGTGGAGACGTCATTTCCGGTGTTGATGTCACTTCCGGTGTGTGATGACGTCACTTCCATCAAGGGTCAGAGACCAATGGTCAAAGCACTTGCGTGTGTTTGGACGGTTGACAATTTTTCAAGGTGGTACGATAGGGCGTTAGGGTGATAATATAGGGCGTTAAGGCGTTAAGATAGGGCGGTAAGGCGTTGAAACGGGCGTTGAGGCGTAAAGACGGTCTGACGGGCGTCATTGCATTTCGATGAATTAGCACTTGTCAATTTCATGGGGTTTCTAGACCAATTAGAGCTATTTCACCAGGGCGTTGAAGTGTTAAGCTAGGTTTTTCGGGCGTTACATCCATGAAAGCAAGCATATTCCTAAGATGTACGCAGTCGACGTTCAACCGTCAACATAGGTTATACATGTTCTGAGTGCGAACGCACGTTCACCAGAAACTACGATATGATGCGAACCCAGAAGAATAGACATGGGTATGAAGACACCGAGGTGTAAGAAGCCAATGCAGATGCTGAGATTGTGTCAGCTGTTTTTTTTGTGAGTCCAACGACTGATACCGATGCAGAGACTGCAAAGTGTCAATCTACTGAGATGGAGAGCTTGACCTCAGATAGTCAGGTTACATCCCAGGGAAGCCCGAGTGAGGAAGAATTCACCTTTTGGGTTCGTATTGTGGCAGCAGCTATTAATACTCACTCTGCGGCGATCGAAGATGCGGACACGATAACTTACATCCAAATGTGCCCCTGAAAAACATCAGAAAAACACAAAAACAGCCATGGCCATCTATGAACAGTATAGTCTGCTGCCGCTTGAGATGAAAGGCGACACCACGCATAGGTCCATCATGAAGACCAAGCGTCACCCGGAAGAGGATATGAGACTACCACCCACACAAGCTTTGCAAACTGCCATCAAAATGCACAAACAGCTGCTCCTGGATATGTTGCCGTTGCCGTTGCCTGACGACGATTAGGATAAACAGATCAGGGCGAACAAGACCGAAGTTTGAGGCAACCCAAAGACAGTTTGTCAAAGGGCGACTTCTGTTTGGATAAGAGCAGTCGGAGGTTGGCACGGGCGGCTTCTGATTGAACAATCAGCATGGGAGAATTGTAAACACACCTATTGCGCCTCTCCCGGCCTTGGTGTGTTGTGATGAAGGGGGCGATAAAATATGGAATACGCAATAGGTTTGTTGTTGTTCTTGATATATCATGAACTAGGCAATCAGGAGAGGGACTGGACTACACCCATAGAACTGTGTACATGTATATGTATGTTTCTGTGACTGTGGGTGTGCGTTAGATTTGTAGAGGGTCTTACTCATCAGCGTTAGGGCGTCACTGTGTTACGACTCACTCACTTCCATTCTTCACTCACTTGTTCGTTTTTCACTCACTCTCTCACTCAATCAATCATTTAATCACCCATTCACTTTGTACCCAGGATGGGGAGGTAACAATACCATGGTAGACATAAACGTCATGCCCTAACCACATCACCAAAATGCGGAGTTCAGGAGTCTTGTGTATGCATGCATCTTCAACGTCCACTAGTCGCTCCTATGGGTTAGTGTATAGGGGTGTAGGTAGCCATGTCTCGATGGCGCACCTGAGCCACTCTGCACTTTCTCTACGAATGATGACGTCATAGTCACGTGGGTATCACCGGAGTCGGACTCCTCTCTACGAGTGCTTCAATATGACACCGTATACGACCTGTTATTTGCGCTGAAAACTTACCTCACTTCCACTTATTGCATTCTGTATTTACACTGAATCACCAATGAAGAAGAATTTAAATCTCGCACAAATCTCGCCCAGCAAGTCACACGCATGCTCACGCCAACAACTCTTTCTCGTTCCTTCACTCATGGTTACGAGCTGTTTATACTGTTCAACCCCGTTAAAATCGAAGTTTTCGTTGAAATCGCTTGGATTGGATTACATGTACCGGTACATGTGCCTGATATTCTTCAAGAAGTCCTTTTGGAAGTATTCTTTGTAATAATCAAGCGAAATGGCCTGTGCGTCTTGTGGTCTGGCGATGCATTTGTTTGATCTCCATTCAAAATGTCCGACATGCGAGGGGTGCATCCAATGGGCCACTGGAATTTTCAAGCCTTACGGGACTCTAGCCTGCATCGATAACGTTCAGGTGTCTCGGAGCTTCGCTAGATCCGAGACTTATGTAGCTCTGTCTCCCCGTTCAACTGTGAACGAGGATACTATAAGGCATGCTGATTCTTGACGTAAATAAAGATACGATAATTCCGACAGATTGGCAAATTCACCCAGACATTCTAAAACAGATAGCCCATATCTGGAAGATGCCACACATAGATTTGGTCGCCACACGGCAAAACAATCAGATGTCCCTGTTCATGTCTCCGGTCCCGGACCTGTTGGCATACGCAGTGGACACTGTCGCAGGACTGGTCAGGCATGATCACATATGCGTTTTCACCAACGGCAATTCTTGCGAAGATACTCCAGAAGATCCACGAACACAATTGTGTCATATATCTCATTGTTCCGTGGTGGCCAGCACGGCCGTGGTTTCTGGACCTGGTTCTTCTGGTCGACGTACCGAGACGACTCCCGCTATGGCATAAACTGTTGCGTCAGCCCGAGTCGTCGATATTCCACAGCCAGCCGGGGCTGTTCCACTACCACGTGTGCAAGTGCTCAAAATACAACTTGCTCAGGCGGGATTTTCAGCGGAAGTTGGGCCGGATGGTAAATCAATCAGTGAAACATCTAAGTGAGAAAATCACTAAAGCCAACTTGGTTATAAATCTTTGAGTGAGTGTACTTATCCCGGAAAAGTTGTTGGTAAAAAATAAAGTTATTCTACGTGAAATCGATGTCGAAGTCATCGTATACTTTCCCATCCGCCCTCTAAGAGAGAGTTACTTGGATATTTGGAAGTGAGTGGTGTCTATATGAAATTTGTAGCTACTTTTAATTATCCCGTTCCCTTTCGACCGAACATCTTAAGAAGAATGTTGAACAGCGTCAAACAGCTTTTCAAGTTGAAAGCTATCTCAAGCAATGTGTCAGTAGTAGCACTAGCAGATATATGAGCCATTGGCTTGTGTTTGACAGTTGAGATTTGTGCACACGCTTCGTTAGGTATTGTCTCCCCTACGTAACACTCTTCAGTATAGCAGGAAGAGTTTAGCTGATAGTATTGGACCCTTCTATGGAGAGCCAATTACTGGCTGATGCAGCAACAAACAGTTAGGCGACAGATTTTGAGATCGAAAACGACGCCGGGCTACGTCATGGGTCAACTGAGACAGTCAGGTGGTTGTGTATGATGATTTGGATGGCTGATAGTCCTAATTTAAAATGGCGGGGTCGAATGACCAATCGCTGGGGAGGAGACAGCGGGAAGAGCATGCTGACACTGTCTGTTAATATCTTGATTTTACAGAGAGTTCTGCAGTCTAAGGAAGAGTTATTTTACAGTAAAGGTCGTGTGCAAAAAGCCAGATGGAAAAATAAGAATCTATTGTAACAGTTTCTCAACTCAATTCAGTGAACGTTCATACCTGTGCGAGCATTGTGACCCCATGTCACATGTAGATAGCTACTAGCTGATTAGAAGCATTAGGACTTCAATGCCACGTGCCACGAAACCGCAAAGTTAATCCTGAACCCGTCATAATTGCAGTTTACCATTTCATTATCAGGCTAATTGTCAAATTTGTGTTTTTCAGTTCTCTTCCCTGTCCTAATCCCGGCCATGGAAGCTATCGGCTTTACCATTGGTGATAAAGTTTCTACTACGTATTTTCTGGACATCCTTTCAAAAACCATAAAGGAGAGAAGAGCAAATGCCTCTGTAAGTACGGTTTATATCTCGGACAATTGAGAAAAACCCGACAAGAATCAAGGCTCGTACATTTGTCGATATTTGTGAAATACATGAGCCAATACATTTTTCTAAATGTATTCGATCGTGTGTGTCGATATTTGTGAAATATATGAGCTAGTACATTTTTCTAAACGTATTCGATCGTGTGTGTAGGCAACAACGACAGAGAAAAGGATACGCGAGGTTTATATACGAAAAACTCCTTTGTGCGTGATGGTAATAAAGCATATTTTTAATGCAAAACCTTTATTTTTAGTTTTCGTGAAGTTTACATGCTTGAATGCATATAAATGGAATTATTCAAAATTTGCTCCCATGGTCTATTTTGGTATATTTTCGGTATTTACTTGCATGGATGATTTACTCTTCTAGCAAAAATATACCTCTTTCAACAACCAAACTTCTAATATATTGCGTGAAAATATAATCGTGTTCAAATTTGGTAGAAGAGAAATTGGAGCGATATGCAAGAGGTGGGAAAAATTGACGACATCTGGCGACTAAAAAGCAACCACATGGCACCTAGCACCGGCGTAAGCGGAATTAGATACGCTAGCTCGGGAGCTGTGATGACAGATCAGCTTAAACAACTCATCTGATGTTAATGGATAAGCATTGTGGACGTCTGATGGAGTAAACGCCTCAACATGGAGTAACCTGGTAAATGAAAGAATACCCAGAGAAACTAACCTGCAATGCCTGACGTCGTTCGTCTTAAATTTCCCAACAAAACAATAAACCTACATATATTTGTCGAGTGACATGTACAGAGGGTGGGCCTCGGGGAATAACAGTCCACCAGCAAAATACTGACACATACAGGTAATAAATTGAGCGATATGCAAGAGGTGGGAAAAATTTACGACATCTTGCGACTATAAAGCAACCATATGGCTCTACAAGTCATCCCTATAAATGCCTCAAATATAGCGTAATAGGCCAGACAACACGTTTTGATCAATCATAAATCCTTTTATATACAATTGACCATAGCATTTTTTTTTAAACTGATATTTCAATATGTAAACTTCAATAAAATTCGGATGTTGGAAGTTTTGTGTGCAAACAAATTCGAATTGATGACCGCCATAAATGAAGGAGTTTTTCGTAAACGTTACATATCTTTCGTTTTTACCCCTCGGGCAAATTTTGCCCGAAAGGTATTGTCGTCGTTGGCGTCATATCACGTATGCATCTGGTGAAGGGTCAGGAGCCTATTGAAAATGACCAACCTTGACCTATTTTATCAAATTCTAGTGTTTGCTATATTTTTTTGAAGATTAAAGAAGGATTAAGGTCTCTAAATTCATATATATGCAACTGGTGCCTTTCCCAGTCGACTGACCTTGGCCTATTTGTCCTAGGTCATATATAGTATTTATTTGTGCTGAAGATGATTTACCTTTACCTATTTCACCTATTCAGTACAATATTTCTTGAAGGATTATATCCACATTGATCAAATTCATACCACATATGCCTGGACCTGAAGTCTATTAAATATTACTGACCTTGACCTATTTTCTAAAGGTCAATTTCTATATGCTAAGTCTAAGATCTCCTAATTTGTGTTCCATATGCAATTAAGTTAGAATAAACCGGAAAATTGTTGAAGATGACTGACCTTGATCTATATATCCAAGATCAAATTTCTTGATTTGATTATGAGCTATCTAGAAGAATATATTTAGAGCTAAGAATTTGGTCAAGCTCTACCAGAACCAAATTTGTTCGCATCAATTGAGAATTGCTGACCTGGCTCAACTTCCTAAGTATTTCTAAAATGAGAGAACTAGTCAACCCTTGTAGATAAATCTTTGTTAACCTTCATGGTGTGGGCAAATTTCTAAAAATACATCCTATGCAATGCATGATTGCTGAGTGTAGACAATAACTGGAGCCCAATGGGCTATTTTTAGCAACATGTATTTCCGTAAAGCTGTCAGAGAACGATCTTGTGCGATCTCGGATAGAGTCTAACTGTCAAAATTGATTATATTCAATGCACTTTTTCGTAGTATTTGTCCTGTCCCCAACGCCCAACAACATCAGGCCTATATTGGACCACTAAGTCCACTACGCAAAGTATTGATTGTTTGTATGCTCAAAAGTCACGGTGGTGCTCCAAACGCGCGAGCAAACCGAGGTTTATCAAATGCGCGCGACTAGTTCCCTTGTTTTTCGACGAAGTTACATACGCTCGGTTTGGCTAGACACTCTTCTGTTCTGTTGGATTTTCTTCTGCCTTCCTCTGTGTTGCCTAGCTGGTATATGACGGTAACAACCAAAAGGCGGAGAGTTACGTAACCAATGACACTTTTCCATGTATATTGAATGACACACTATCCAGGCCTTCAAGTGCCTCCTATATTTCCTATATTTTCCTATATTTTTGAGTCATTCCTATATTTTACTCAAAACCTCCCTATATTTCCTATATTTTGACTTCTTCTCATGAAAACTTTCATCAAGGCTCTGTAATGAGTCAAACTGACACGCGGAAATACATTGCAGAATATTTTCGCTCGGCAAATACAAAAGCATTCCAATCTCTCTATGCTGAATCAAACAACAGAACAGGTCACCTGAAAGACCACCCCTATGACTGCATTAAGTGAAAGTAATTTGATTAAACACCAGAAAACTACCAAGTTTGGAACATACAATGTAGTACAGACCTGTCTTACACTTCTTTATTTCCTATATTTTCCTATATTTTATTCAGAAAATTCCTATATTTCTCCTATATTTTTGCAAATTTCCTCCTATATTTTCTCCTATATTTTCACTGTGAGCCACTTGAAGGCCTGACTATCTTAAACCAATGGAATTGCATGAAATCAATATATCCTGACCCATGCTAGTCCCGCGAGACTCCCTACTACGAGAAGAGGCTCTAGGATAAATGGGAGCCATCCCCCCAAATTTTGGTGATGGTGGTGTGTGTGTGTGGGGGGTGGGTGGGTGAGTAGGCGCGTATGATTTCTGCGTATGATCTTCCGGCCAGACTCTATTAACTGTTTTCATCAAATGATGGCGCTAAGCTTCACAGATCAGTCTCTTGGTAATAGTACTAAACTACCCGACGTATATGACATCTACTGAGTGATAACTGTGTGCAAAAATTCCAGAAACTGGTGAACTATTTCTTCACAATCAACATAAAAACGAAACATTATGAGTTGTCTCCCTTGTCAAACGTTCACCTTTCGTTTATTACTAAACTACAAAACAGCTCATTATTATTTTATTTTCTGGGTTAAGAGTGAATAGATTTTTGGCTAACTTCCTCCATTTTCCTACGAAGTAGGCTACAGATCGCAAATTGTCCGGTAATGAGTGAGTCAGTCCATCCGAATCCTTTCGTCGGCAAAATAAGGAGAACCGTTGACATTAGAACCTTGATTTTTGGCATGAACGTGCATTAGGGCATTGTTACCAGCAAGTTCTGATCTGAAATAATTCTGATTAAAATTAGATTTATAATTAACACTTCAGTATATTGTTATAGATATATGTAAACTGTAGCCTTTAACGTGTATCCTATTTAACATCCAAACATTTCATCATTGACCACATCAGGCTTCAAATTCAGGTCAAATTACCCACGGCTAAAAATACCCTGTCATTGATCCATATTCCACTGTATGCCACATGGCCCTATTACTGAGGTTAATCTTAACCTGCATCTGGGACAATTCCACAATTGCCTGACAGCATAGACCTACTGCATATACCCTCAAACAATCAGCGCTGTTTCCATAACTTAAATTGTTAATTAAACCATATCATTGAAATAACATGAGCAGTGTGACTAACGTCACAGGACCTACGAAGTACAGTAGGCATTAGGACTCGAACACGAACTGAACTCTTGGAAATCCCCACCCCCAGTTGAAATCCTGCCTATATTAAGATGGGCACTGATTTTCATCATAAATCACCAGAAATTTCCATCAAAAATAGGTCAGCTCAGAACTTGTTGGTAACAGTCTCCTAATGCGCCTTCGTTCCAAAATAAATAACGATCACCGATTTAGTTTTACATTTTTTTTTAAGGAAACAGATTGAATAATATAAGTTCACTAGATTTCAAGCTTTACGTGTGAAAATACATCTACATCTCTTTAGTGGTTTTTAGTGCCCTTGTCCAGGATCAAAACAACTTTTTAAATCACATTATTTTCCCAACAATACACCAATTTTTATATATAGTACTATAGTATAGAAAGGTAGCATTTATGTAGTTTACGGTAATTCAACTCGAGACCAACACCTTTTATGCACAAGATAATAATGATTCTATGTGATTTTCCTGAGCATAACCGGTACAAAGACGAATAAATAGCGTCTCTACATCACGTTGTTATTTAGATATATGAGACAACACATTTTGGGTATCGGCAATCTGATGAATGTACTATTCCGGTTTCCTTGTTTCACATTATATTCTATGGCAGTTGATCGTTGATTTTCTTTATGATAACGTTAAATCACCTCAGCTTCGTTGTGCAAACAGCGCTGAATTTTTGAGGGTATATGCAGTAGGGTATTTTTAGCCGGAGTGTAACTGATAGGCCTACTCATTAAATGCGATAAAACGCTGGAGCAAAACGGACCACAGTTTTCTTGGCAATGATGACATACATAGTTTGGATGTGAAACAGGATAGCCTACACGTTACAGGCTACAGCTTACATATATATAACAATATACTGAAGTGTTAATTATAAATCTAATTTTAATCAGAATTATTTCAGATCAGAACTTGCTGGTAACAATGCCCCAATGCACGTTCATGCCAAAAATCAAGGTTCTAATGTCAACGGTTCTCCTTATTTTGCCGACGAAAGGATTCGGATGGACTGACTCACTCACTCATTACCGGACAATTTGCGATCTGTAGCCTACTTCGTAGGAATATAGCAGAAAACATTGATGTGAGTTATGATATGTACACTATGACCAAAGACATGTTCATAATGTGCTAATCGGATAGTTAGGACAATCATTACTTTGCATCAGAGAGTGTGTGACTTGGATTCAAGGGTTAAGACTTTGGAGGGAAATACAATTTTGACAGCAGAAATATGACCCCGCCATTTGCTGATTAGAGTGATAAAACAGGGTAGGCTAAATGGACCCTTTTCAATGCAGTATTTCTTGGCATGGATGTGAAAATATGAGGACATACTTTGGGTTTTTTTGTACCTCTTGAATATTGACTATATATCACACTTGGATATAATTTGAACAAAAATTACATGTGTAAACAAAATATGTCTAAATTTCTCTTGTCATTTCAAATCTTGATCCATTTTGATTCCTTGATTAGGGGATACAGAATCACTGCCACGGAGTGTGCTGGTGTGTCACAGCAATGCAATTCCGATTCACACAACGAAACTGAGGTGGTTTAAGGTTTATCAATGAAGAAAATCACCGATCAACCGCCATAGAATATAATGTGAAACAAGAAAACCGGAATAGTACATTCATCAGATTGCCGATACCCAAAATGTGTTGTCTCATATATCTAGATAACAACGTGATATAGAGACGCTATTTATTCGTCTTTGTACCGGTTATGCTCAGGAGAATGACATAGAATCATTATTATCTTGTGCATAGAAGGTGTTGGTCTTGAGTTGAATTACCGTAAACTACATAAATGCTACCTTTCTACTATAGTACTATATATAAAAATTTGTTGTATTGTTGGGAAAATAATGTGATTCAAAAAGTTGTTTTGATCCTGTACAAGGGCACTGAAAACCATTAAAGAGATGTAAATGTATTTTCACACGTAAAGCTTGAAATCTACTGAACCTATATTATTCAATCTGTTTCCTTTAATTAAAAAGTTGTAAAATTAAATCGGCGATCGTTATTTATTTTGGAATGAAGGCGCATTAGGAGACTGTTACCAACAAGTTCTGAGCTGACCTACTTTTGATGAAAATCTCTGGTGATTTTTGATGAAAATCACTGGCGATTCTGACTTGGGCGGTGCCCATCTTAATATAGGCAGGATTTCAACTGGGGGTGGGAATTTCCAAGAGTTCAGTTCGCGTTCGAGTCCTAATTCCTACTCTACTTCGTAGGTCCTGTGACGTTAGTCACACTGCTCATGTGTTCATTAATCCCTTCAAATAATTAACACAATCGCTGTTAATTTTGTTAAATAAAACCCCACTGATAAGACCACGCTTTATCGTCATGAGTATATAATGAGATCAAGTTGCTTACATTGGTAACGTATTACGTAACGTTCGTTTTTTCAGATTTTGAATTGAATGTTGACTGTTAATAAAGACGGGAAAAGTTCCTTGAAGCGATGATGTAAGAGGGAGCCTCGCTGTCAAAATAGTGACATGGCTTCCATTTATGTGAGAGTCGTGATCTCACTATCACGAAGGCATGACTGTGTTGAGAATGTATCCTGGCCAAAACTCCCATACTCAGTTTGTACCTAAGTAGTATGTGATTAGGTTATATAGAAGCTCTGGATTTAAGTTTTATCACATAGGAACGGAGTATAAAATCTGCCATTAGAGTGGGTGAGCGTAAATACAAAACATTTTTATTTCACAGTTTTCTTTCATCCTATTCCTACATTTCTTAGTAATATGGTTAGGTGGATGGTATTCCATATCTGATGTTCCCACTGGCTTGTAAGAACAGCGATTCAGAAAACTGAAAACATGGATACCTTATTCCATTCTCTTATCGGCAACAAAACGTTTTTGAGTGTGTGCGCTTTTACTAGCGCAAATTAGAGATCCAGTCTAAAATTCTCCGATGAAAAACGTCAAAAATACATGTATTTGGTATACCTTCAAAAGAACTATTTATTCCAGAAGATATCGAGGGGTATAGTTCGTGTCCAATGCTGGACAACCTCATTCTTGTCGTCATTGTTGACAGGGACACCGGTTGACACTGAGAGTTCCTTGTCCGTTGGGGAAGGAACAACTTCAGATGGAAATTAGAAACAAATGGTTACACCTGTAAAATCAGCTCTGCCAGTTATTCATGCACAATTAAAAACTTCAAAGAATATTTATTATGAAGAATAAGCATTTTGCATACTCCCATCATTTTTATACGCCCGCCAAAAGGCGGACGTATTATGTGATCGCGGTTTCCGTCCGTCTGTCCATGTGTCCGTGTGTCCGTCCGTCCCCCGTGTCCGGTCTATATCTGGGACAGTTTTCTATCTACAGTTCTAATTTTTGGTGAGTGGATACCCTACGGCGAGACGATGTGTCGCGTGCCAAAATCAAGGTCGAGGTCAGAGGTCAAAGGTCACTGGCCTCAAAAACAGGAGAGCACTGAAGTGTTCGTGTCCGGTCTATATCTGTGAATGTTTTCTATCCACAGTTGCAATTTTTTGTGAGTGGATACACTAGGTGAAGACGATGTGTCGCGTACAAAAATTCAGGTCGAGGTCAGAGGTCAAAGGTCACTGTTGCCTAAAATCAGGAAATCAATGATCATTGACAGTTTTCTATCTACAGTTCTAATATTTGGTGAGTGGATGCCCTATGGGGGAATGATGTGTTGCATACCAAATGTAGGTCGAGGTCAGAGGTCAAAGGTCAGTTTGACCGAAAAAATAAGGAAATCATTAAAAATTTCTAATTTTTTGTGAGTGGATTCAATAGGGGGTAATGAAGTGTCGCATACCAAAAAAATAGGTCACGGTCGAAGGTCAAAGGTCACTGTGACCCCAAAATCAGGAAATTATTAAAAATATCTCTAGTTTCAAGGTATGTATTGGTACCAAAGTTTTAGTATATCTTACTCGCATGGCAAGGAGGAGCCATGTACATTTTGAGATCAATTTGTCAAAGGTCAAGATCACAGTCCCCCAAAACTGAATCAAGTTTAGCTGACTCTGTGTTATATGTAGGTTGGAATATTCAGAGTTCTCTCCCATACATAGCATTTGTCCTCTGCAGTTGTCTCCCATGTTTGAAACAGGTACATTTAATTAAACTGTTGTGAAATTAAAACCATACATTTACTAATTTAACGGGGAGAGGGGTCCTTTATGAACTTCATACCTGTTTATTAACTCCAGAACAAATATTTACTTCATCACTTTCTTCTTCCTTCATCAGGACTGCACAAATTGAAAATTCTGCTTAACCCAAATATGGGTTACGCTAAAATTTTTTGGGTAACCCTTCTCTGATTTGTATAACCCATCACTATTGTATACAGGTTAATATCCGTAATTCAAGTGAACTGAAAATGGGTTACGCCTAATGAAAATTGCGTAACCAAACCTATTGTTCGTGCAATTTGTGCAGCCCTGTTCATGAAAAATTCTCTCGCCTGAAAGGAATCCATTTGCAGGAAAACTACTTCGATTTCAGTATTGGATATGTGAGCTCTTGGCTCTTGATTCAAGGTCAACTTGTTACCAAGAGTTAAGCTCATTTTAGTTTATCATTCAGTCTAATATGTGATATATGTTACATTTTTGGAAGCACGGAATTGTAGACCTTTCTCTGGCTAGTAAACAACCTTGAAATTTGGACCAATGTCATTCCAGATATACGGGCGTATATTGAAGCCCTTTGGGCTCTTGTTTAAAGATATTTCTCCTAAGTCTGGGCATCCTGCTATGTAGAGTTCTGTAAGTTATGTCAACAATCGGGAACGAGGAGCTGAATATTCCAAACAGTTTATTACTGATTCCATGCATTCCTTTCAATGAGTAGGCAGCGCGGGCCGGAAATGAGTCACCTCCTATATCAGAGAGCTATTGATGGCTGAGTGGGTCTGTATTTGACTGACCACAATGGATATTTCTTTGAAACTGAGTTCATATTATATAACCACGATAACCATATAGTGTCCCGGATAATAATTGCAGTTACCCCTCGAACATTTTAGCCTCGGGGTATTGCCGTCGTCATGTAGGTCCGCCCCTACATCCATCCGGACGTCCATACGTCCGTTACCGCATTTTAGGCAAAACCGCTTGAGATACAGTGACCAAATTTTAGAAACGTATTTACCTACATGTAGTTATAAGTCAGACGCCTATCGAAAATGTCTTCGCTCGGTCCATATTTTACAGATATATGCCCCTTTGCATATATGTATTGAATTCTGATTTTGTGATATATGCTTGAATGTAACCAACTATATCTGCAGAACTCTGTTTGATATAGTTACTGCATTTTGAAAACTTACTTGTATAGTTGTATTCTAGAAGCCAACAGAAAATTAGTCGCCTCAGCCCTCATTTTACGAAGTTATGCCCCTTTTTGTATTCTAGATGCCTACAAAGAAATATTCGTCTCGGCCCATATTTTATGGAGTTATGCCCCTTTTCGGATGTAATAATCTCTGATTTTGTGATATATAGTTGAATGTAAAAAGTTATATCTGCAGATCCGTGTTCGGTACAGCTACTAAATTTTGGAAACTTATTTATCTAGTTGTATTCTAGAAACGTACAAAACATTTGTCTCGGTCCTTATGTTATGGAGTTATGCCCATTTTCGGGTGTAATAATCTTGGATATGCTTGAATTTACACAGTTATATTTGAAGAACTGTGTTCGGTACAGCTACCAGATTTTGGAAACTTATTTATCTACTTGTATTCTAGAAGCATACACAAAATTTTATTTTTCAGAGTTATGCCCCTTTTGAGCTGGGCTTGAATCCGTGCCGGTTTAGTGTTGTGAAGCTAGCGAAACACCTTAGACCACTCTGCAACCGAGGGCCCCCAATTCTGGATGGTTATATAATATAGTCATAATATGTTGCACTTTCTCAGCATATTTCACAGTGGCTTGGGGGAAGCCGTGGAGTCTCACCCTCATGTTGTTGACGAGATACACCCGCTATACTGTAACTTCATCCCGGCACCACGTCGCGTAAATACCACCCGAACGACTGACCCTGACTCAGTGAATTGTTGGGTTCTACGTAGTTCTGTGTGCCATAGCGGCAGACGGCGCAGTTAGATTTTATCGAGCCCGTAGCTTTAGCCCTGTCTCTGTTCCTGTCCCTGTCTGAAAAAGTTGTTAAATTTTTCCTGTCCACAGCTTATTGTCCTCACCCTATGTCTCCTGAACTAAGCTCAGTCCGACCCCTTCACCCCCCTCCAACCCCCATATATTCCGGAGCTACCATCATGCTACATTTATTCAACCCATGCACTACCCTCGGGAGGATGTTCCCACCCCTGTGGCACCAAGTTCCATCATCTATCTCCTAAACTATGCCTCGCTCGACCCTCTACCGTCACTTATTCCTGGAGCTTACACCATGCTGCGCTCATTCAACTCATCCACTACCCCCAGGAAAATGTCCCCACACCTATGTAAACTCATAAAACGTATGCATCTGGTGAAGGGTCAGAAGCCTATTGAAAATGACCGACCGTTACATATTTTATCAGTTAATTAAATGGATAATTCATAGTATATAAGGAACTAGGCTAATTTCCTACCAGACTAAAGCTGTCCGCAGTTCTCAATGATGGCAGCAAGACATCATGATATTAAAAAATATCAAATCTGTATCGTTCAGTATTCTTAATCCATATGATATACGTTGTAAAGTCGTTATCTAGAGTATGATGTATCTCAGTCACGCTTTGATTGTGACTTCATATAAAGCCTATGCCAGTCGACTGATCTTGACTTATTTTTACAAGGTCATATACTTTTTATGATGATATAACATGACGAAATATAGCTAGGCTTTCCAAATTTATACTATATATACATCTTGCGATGGTCCAGAGGTGTGCTGAAGATGACTGACCTTGACCTATATTTTCAAGGTCATGTACTGTTTATTTTGATATAACATGAAGAAATTTTGCTAGGCTTTCCAAATTAATACTACGAGCATCGAGGACGTCTGAACATCGAGGACGTCAGCTTGACCGTTGACCTTTTACCTCAATCTGGATACTCGAAGCAATGGTTTCTTGATTTTTTATTCCCAATACGGCCTTTATCATTCGATCACAATATGTTTCTTGTTTTTTCTTAAACATGAGGTACGGAGTTATAGCGCAGACAATATTTCAATAATTGTATGTTTGACGGAGTGGGGACACGTTGAAGTTTGACCACTCTCAGTACCTGGCATATCATCTCTCACTGATGTATCTGCTCAAACATATATATTATGAAGGGACATGGACTATCAGTTGAATTACGGTAGTTATAACAGCCTTGAAATCTGTCACAATTAAAGTAATAAGGAGATCGCGTGCCCTTTCTATACTACTCATCGCGCACTACTCATCGCGCATGCGCAGTCGACCCATTCTACTGTAGGGTGCAAGCCTGGCCCATGGAGTCTCAGGTAGTGAAAACCCCAGGTCTCTCGCCCTACCCTATCCCGCGCCACACCTATGCGACCCGCTGTGCAGTGAGTAAAGCGGAGTAGGAGGAGTCGGAGGAGTCGGACAGGCCACGGATTGTACTAGGTAGATGTATGCATCAGGCGATGGTCCAGAGGTGTGCTGAAGATGACTGACCTTGACCTATTTTATCCAGGTCAGATTCTAGATTTAGATTCTATTTAGTACAGTATTTCATGAAGGATTACATCTACCGTGTCCAAATTCATACCACATATGCCTGGACCTGAACTCTTATTGAATATCCCTGACCTTGGCCTATTTTCTAAAGGCCGAATTCTATTTGTTAAGTCTAAGATCTCCGAATTCATGTTCCATATGCAATCAAGTTAAATAGTCCAGAAAATTGTTGAAGATGTACTGACCTTGACCTTTCCAAGATCAAATTACTTGATTTGTTTATGAGCTTTATAGGAGAGAATATTTTTAGCTAATAATTCTGTCATGGTCTACGAGAACCTCCGCGCAAAATTATTCCCATCAATTAAGGCCTTGGCAAAAGATGACCTGGCTCAACTTCCAATGTATTTCTAATATGAGAGAACTACAATTAACCCCACTAGATGACATTTTTGTTAACCTACATGATGTCAAAGTTCTAAAAATACAACTTATGCAATGCATGATTGCAGAGTGTAGACTATAACTGATATCCGAGGGGTATTGGAACTCAATGGGCTATTTTTCAGTCATATTATGACGGTACCTACATGTTCCAGGACACGAGACTGCCCACAGTTTTTATTATGTCGGACAATGATCAATCCAGCCAGCTAGTACAGCACCCGGCTCGTTTAACGAAACTCACATGTGTCTCATCACCGTGATTCTTCGTAGCATGCTTCACACTTGATGGGCATGCCTACTTGATCCTGCGCATGTCCAGTTGACCCATAATGCTCCAATGCCTGCATGGCTTCAGGGATCTCGTATATTGTAGCAAAACTCACATGTCTTTTACCTCACTTGTTTTCCGTATCACGCCCCACACCTGCCTATACGACCCGATTTGCGCATTCCATACTACTCTGCGGTCCGGAAGTGACATCATAACCCTGGCGCTTGCGTACTTAACATTGATACTTCAAAGTTAAAATCAAAAAACCAAAAACGGACAAGTCAAGGCAATTTTCATTTTTGCGCGCGCAAAGTAAAACGAAAATTGAAAATTGTCTGTCAGATTTCAATTTTTGATTCTGAGAAACCGAAAACGAAATACCGAAATTGAAAATTGACGGTCAAATTTCAATTTTTGGTTTTGAGAAGCCAAAATCAAAAAACGAAAATTGACTTTCAAATTTCAGTTTTTGATTTTGAGAAACCGAAACGAAAAACCGAAATTGAAAATTGACTGTCAAATTTCAATTTTTGGTTTTGAGAAACTAAAAACAAAAAACAAAAATTGAACTGTGCAAGGTTACACGTACCCTTCAGCACCAAATTAAAAACAAACACAACAATTATAGTCAAGGATTTCAGCTAAGTTCATGTCATAGTAGACATAAACATAGGGTAGTTTCCTGCAAGAGAGAAGCGGTCAACAAGACATGATGTTCCAAAAATATAAAATCCTTATCGCTGATCAGTATTCTTAATCCATATGATTCGTTGTAAAGTTATCTAGAGACTGATGATCTCTGTCATGCTTTGATTGTGATTTCATATGAACACTATGAGGATCTCGAAGTACATGGGTTATTACAGCCCCTAGCCCGGGTTAAGCGGAATAAGACACAAGTTACAAAACTTAACGCCATACACTCGTATTTTGCTAACAATTGTGGTTTTTCTTTTCTCTTCAGAATCGGAAGGACATCCTTCAACTGCTATTGGACAATAACCTGTCTGATCTTCAGGAGGCTAAAGCTGATGGCGATGTTGATATGGACATGCTAAAAATGAAAAAGCTGACCAGGAGTCAAAGTAAGCCCAGCAAATAAGAATGCTCGATGATTTTTATTGACTTATCAATAAACTCGCCACTGTTCTATATATTGGCTATCACTTATTCAATGCGCATGTGTAATTGGAAAAGTGATGTTTTCGTCAAGGTTCTTCAAAATTTCTGCTTTTTTTTTTTTGCTAGGAAAAGTGGGCAAAAACTATTTTATTTCACATCAGATTATTATTTACTAATTTATCATCCAGTTTTTGCGAAGAAATCACTTCAGTTTAAAAAATTGAAAAATTCTGACAAGACAATCAACCAAAAATGGCTTTTTGGAAAGTGACGTCATCGGGATGTCATCAAAGCGACCATCTTGGATTTTTTTAGATTTCTGGTAGAGCTCGACCCAAGGGTATAGTGTGTAAGTTTCAACCTTCTAACTCAAGAGGTAAGAAAAATAATTGGGAGGGGGGGGGGATTCGAAATGACCCCTTCCGAGGCCAGGACAGATCCCCCCTCCACCCCCCAGCCTAGATAAGTTTACTCCAGTTTTTAACAGGAATGAAGAAAACACTCCTGTAAATTCAAAATATCAATTGTTTCCTGTCTTATGCGTTGATACCAGGGGATAAAATCCAGTCTATCATGCCTACAATGTATGAATGGAATACTTTATCATCTTGAAATTTCTCTCTGATAACCATTGTTGCTGTGTTCAGCCGTCAACCTCCGTGTCGAACTGGAGTTATCCGGTGGACATATGTTCTGTAAGTGTATGAACGTCCTTTCGGGGGCTAAATATTTTTGAATAAGTAAGTCCCTGTGCATTCAGTTTTAGTTTGAAGAGGTATTTCTTTGTACTGCAGAATTAACAGACGATGAAGTCATGTCACAGGCTTGTGTTTTTCTGGTGGCTGGATTCGAAACAACGTCTTGGCTCATGTCCTTCTTCGGGTACAACCTAGCTCTGAATCAGGAATGCCAAGACAAATTAATAGACGAAATAGATAACACATTGCAAGGGGTAGGTTACTATGTTGATGATTGAACCCCAACCTCTGAATCTTCATGACATATATCTACATCACCCGAGTAGTCTCCCTTTCCCCCCGCCCGATAAAGTCATTGTCCACCATCTGTATCAAGCTCTACCAGGCATCCATTACGTTCTGCTTCGCGCCTCCCAATGCAGCGTAGCGCAAAGCATCCTGGGAGAGGATGCATCTGTATCTGATGTTCAGCCTACTTCCTCTGCGCAAGCGTACGGGTCACAGTGCTATTTTGGACGTATTTTACTGATTTTTCACTTGTAATTTCCAAGAAAATGGTCTAGGTGGCTCAATTTTTTAACAATGATGAGTTTTAACTATCTTTTTAATTGCCTGGTGGAATAGCCTGGATCACTGTCTCAGAGCTGCCAAGTTGGACTGATTAAATATCTTGAGTCTATGCGAGCGCAAATCGCGAGCGTTCGCCCTAGGCGTGGGGTCTGATTGCGAGATGTCGGCCATGCTGGCGGAAGTACGCACCACAAATAGGCAAGACTAGGAGTAGTCGCCCTTGGCTACAATTACGCGCCCCAACTACTATAATTATTCGCCCGAAGATACGGACCACAGTACACTGACCTCGTCGATTCTGGGACAAACTGCGAGCTAAGAGCTAAAAATGTTTCATCGGACATTTTACATCTATGTTTTATCGTAAATAAAATCACAATTTGCCCAATGTGTGATTTTGAGAGAATAAATTATGTTTTACCGTGAGATTTGCAAGCGCTACCGTGAGACCGGGAGGCCTCTCTAAATATCTGGAGACTCACGGCCAATCCGTGAGACTTGGCAGGTCTGCTGTCTGGGGGCATGCATGAGAGCATGATCCTGTGGTCATCGCCTGGGCACATAGCCTGAGATCGTAATTGCCTAGGGGCATAGACTGAGGTCATCGCCTCAGGGGCATAGTCTGAGGTTATTGCCTGGGGCATACCTGTCTGGAAGTTTAACATGGGGGGAAGGGGGCATACCCTGGTAACATTAAAGGTGAACTGCAAAGCTTTTAATTTTATCTAAATTGTTGCTTTTATACATCTTGTCTTATGTGACATAACTTTTATACATATTTGGGGCAGATATAGTTTGCAAAATTGTACTAATAACAATATTTAAGTTATCCTGTTATAAATCCGTCTTGAAAACTTGCATCGCTTGTCTCTCTTGGTTTGTAGAACGTTATGACGTTATAGTGGTCCCCTTCATTCAAGTTTTGTTCAAATGTGACGTCATGCTACGTCGGATGAATGAACGAGGACCACTATAACGTCATGACGTTCCAAAAACAACGGGAGGCAAGCGATGACGTTTTTAAAAGTTCTGGCTCTCGGTATAAGTTTTGACTTCTCATATACCCAAAATAAAACAATAACCCACAGAACTATTACCACACATAATTGTAACAACTATAGAAGTTCTTGTTTTATGACATTTTAACAGACTATTGGAAAGCTTTTCAGTTCACCTTTAATACCCGTTCTGGTACTTTATACTTATTAAGTAAGCGAGTCATTGATTTCCATTTTACTATCTACTGCGAATGTTGGGAACCCAGCATTAGCTGACGAATAATGTATTTAATTATTATGTTGTCTGCTCGCTGTTTCCATTGCTATTCCTGTACATATGTTCCATCTGTTATTCCCATATGCTCTCCTTAAAAAAAAAATAACAAAATAAAAAATTAGAGGATCATACACTCGTGGCAAAGCGAGCAACATATAAAACTTACTCAACGAGTGTAATAACTTTCATATTAAATTACCATGAGTGTAAGATTCTGTTTATCACAACTATTTTAAAGTAAATTATAAACGCAATAATTCAAAAGATTTAATCATCAAATCTATTTGAAAATTTCTTTTCTATGTTTCGTTCTCGAAGAAAAAAAACGGCCCTGGCTCAGGCGCATCACAGCCTTGCAAGTTGCTGTATACGCTAAGCCGATATAGTTCCAAAACGCAGCAGAGCTTGAGCACCTCCCTTTCAAAGTTCAGTTTCCACAGTATTTCAAAATATCGTAGACCATTTCACAACAGAATGCAATAAGTATAATTTGTTAATTAAGAAATAAAGACCGAGGAAGAGGTTTCAAATTTCCCAGATAAACACCAGTTGGCACGAGTCCAACAGTTTAGACCCAAGGTCGCAGGCCTCTGGTCTGAACTGCTGGATGAGTGCCAACTGGTGTTTATCTGGGAAATTTGAAACCGACTTCTGAGGTCTTTATTTCGATTCGGACATGCACAATCGAATATTCATTACGAAATTCTATTAAATTAGCTAAAATATGTTAGTAAGTGTATGCCTTCCACGTTGATTAATACAATTTTTTAATATGGCGTCACTTCCCAGCTGGTCAATGCGAACATTGTTGCAAACTGCGGAAAAGTATCAATTACGCGCGCCCACATTATAGTTATCTCCGCCAGCCGACAACGTCACAGCTTTGCAGGTGTTCGCCGCACTCGACACGATCTCGGACAATGTAGGACATTAGAACCTCGTGACGCACTGCTAGGAATCCATATTGACATTCATGTTGAAAGAATAATATAACGCGGAAACTCCGAACAGCGCATGTCAGCTGTATGGCTTCCGTTACCATGGACATTGATTGAGATTAGCTGATGAGGACAAGCCGAGAGAAACACATCAAATTAGAAGAGATTCTTCCCGGGTAGAATCAAGGAAATGTCCATTTCATTTGGATATATATTTTATCTGCCGATAAGAGAGAAATACAACGAGGACTATGTGCGGCGGATCACGGTTTACAGCCGAGCAGTCGCAAATGGTGTTCGCCGGTTTTTATCGGGAATTCAACACCACTTTCGGTACAATTCTTTAACATTGAGACGGACTTTCGGTACAATGCTATAACATTGAGACGGACTGGAGGTATGTTCGAATTGGCTGTTCTTCATACAATATTTATTTTGGATCATGTAATGCCACGAGTTACACTCGTGTTCGCTGCATGCCATCATGCGAGCGACAAGTTGGCGAGTTCTCAGCGAGGTGATGACATGCTAGGCTTGTAAGATCATTTTGAATACGTAATCCGTTTGAAGTCTCTAATCATCCAGATCTATATTGCAAGAAATAAGCGAACATCGAGAAGAATCCATGCAGATATTGCAAAAGAATGAACAAACGTTTACTTTCGAGATCTGACGGGATACGGTACGGTACCCAAAATGGCGGGCTGACTCGATTCGCCAAACAATGACGGACTACGGTACGTGAGTTAGGTGTTAATGACTGCCTTAGTGAATATTATCGTGTAATAATTGTTCGATGTTATCGAAAAATTATTACACGATAATATTCACTAAGAAGGTCATTAACTCCATTCTAACATGCACAATGATAAATACTTCCTCATTTCATTAGCGGACTGGCAAATTTTCTGCAAACTTATCCCGTCACGACCAAGCGTAGTAATTGTTTTTCTCACGCTACATGTATTATCCAATCAGCGTGTTTGAAAGTGTTATGTCACTAGTTACATACGATATTTACATCATGGCTTCATGCCACTGAATAACAACACAGATATGCGATAAACCTTGTCCTTGTTATCCACAGGAGCGACCGATGTACAATAACGTTATGGGATTGCCGTACATGGAGATGTGCATGGCGGAAACTCTCAGAATGTATCCGGTCGCACAGTCAGTATCAAAATCGCTCATTACATGCTCCTTTCATATGCTCACTCCACTTATTAATTAGTCACTGTTGGCAATATCATGATCAAGTTATAAACCCTAATCCAAAGGAACCGTTAGGGAACTCCATGATTTGTTGCATTTTCTTCCAATTTACAGGCCAATGAAAATTCAGGGTTTCTGTTTACAAGTTTGAATTACCAATCAAGTGCATTACAGTAACAGCTGGGAAATATCCATTGTACACATGTGGCGCGATCGAATATTATCCACGATTGTTGGCCGATGCACCCTACTTTTACACGAATTGCATATCCAAAGGTTTATATGTCATGAAACAACGTTTCTGAATGTCATTCAACAGAGCTATAAACGAAAAAAATCGATCGCCAATGTCGACTTGTTTTGACAGAACTTCCAGAGAGTCAAGAGATGACACAATGGTCAAAGGTTATCACTTCCCCCCGAAAACATTCATCGCTATCCCCATATACGCTATTCACCATGATCCGGAGAATTGGCCGGAGCCGGAGAAGTTTGACCCTGAACGGTAAGACACGCATTGCTGATATGCACTGAAGCTGTATTTGATCTTTCACTTATCCAACCCGATGGGTATGGCTGACTGTGGTAGGATTCATCATCATCAATACTTCAATCCGACTGGCACATCTCCCTAACAAAGAGGTTGGTAAATTTGACCGTGATAGAACTAAAAATTATTCAATCAAATTAGCTCATCTGTTACTGTGACATGACTCACCATTATGATTTGACTAACCTGGCTGATAAAGCTGACCGTGGTATGACTCCCCATTAATAATTACCCACCATATTAGCTCATCTGTTATTGTGGCAAATAATACATACAATACATATAAGGGAAGTGGGAAGAGGTGCCGACATACTGACAAGAGTCATATGACATCACAGTATAGTCTTCGGGTTAACTTAGGGACCGTATCCATCCAACGTTCGTTTGCTAGACGTTTTAAACGATGAAAAAAAACGTCGATGCAAACGATGGGTGTATGAGTTGATCGTTTTTTAAAAAACGCCGGTCAGATAAAGACGATCGCCGGAAATCTCCGGCAACCTACGGTAAGGGTGCCGGTCGTCTTTTCACACCTCGAACAAAGGTGCAGACGTTTTCTAGCAAACGATTGAAAGTCTCCTGGCAAACGATCGGCTCGAAAGTAGTCCCGCTTTACAGACGCAAAAACAACAACAACGGCTGTGTCGCTTGAGGCCGTGAAAAACGGATTATGAGAACGGAACACAAATTAATGTTGTTTTTTTCCTCCAGATTTTTGCTATACGTGTGCTGCTTGACTATATCTTAGAATCGGTTACGGTGTAATTCGTTAATAAACAAAATATTATGGAACCATGATATCGTTTTATGAACGTGCGATTCGAATCTTATGTATTTTGCAGAATACGGGCTTTGCGCATTTTGGAAGGCGGCTTCAAAAAAGTCAGTTCTAGATTACCATTTGATTTGATTTGATTTTTATTTCACCATGCATAACAATAATGTTTAGTAAACAAAATATAATAGTGGCGGGATGAAAACCCCGAGGGGTTTGTTTTATCCCAAAATAATTATTATATTTACAAAGATGATAATATGCGGTAAACTCTATCATAGTGAGACAAAAACACAAATTTAATTTCCAACTTCCACAGACGGCAAACAGAATAGATGTCTAATTATGTTCCAGGAATAAAGACGATTATATCCTCGATTTGAATAATGAGAGCGAAACGTGAGATTTTAACTGAGAGGGTAAATTGTTCCATATTTTGGGACCCGTTATTTTAGTACTATAAGTCAGAGTAGTAAAAATCGCGATATAAATTTAATTTAGCCTGTCTAGTTGGGTACCTGTGGACAACAGATAATTTTGAAAAATATGATCTGAAAGTGTTTGGAATTAGGTCTGTATGATTGAAAAATTTGTCAACAAAAATTAACACCTGGTAGTCGTTTATTTGTTTTATGGACAATATTTGTAATTTTTGGAATGAGATGATCATAGTTTTACTTTAACAATTATTATTACGTTTGATTACAGATAAATGTCGAGTGAAACATTAGAATCTAATGCGTATATTTTTTTCTCTTTCAGGACGATGCGTAAACGCAGAAATTTACAAGACATTCACCATAGATAACGGTTTTCTAATGGTGTAACTCATAATTTTGTTTTTGTTCAATTTGCGCTTTTGAAGCGCGCCTTGTTTGGTAAGCTTTTAAAGTTACATCTGCAAATATCTATACGTGATGAGTACTCTATTCATCTGAAGTTTGTAATTTCGATAGAAGTCGGATACCCGTGGTTGTACATTTACAACTTTTAGAGCAACGCCGCATGACATTTTCATGCAGAGAGATTATTTTGTCACTTGGTATCGTCGATCCAGTTATGAGAGATCGTGTATGTAATTAACAAGAATTAACTAGTCTTGTTTCGCCGTTGGGATTCGAGTGGGTAATCAAAATAACCATTGTTTATTACTTCTTAATTTGCTATGGGCTGTATCCCACCGTGTTAATTCCTCAATTTCTCACATGTCATTTATTACTCTTCATAGCGCATATTTGTTGATCTCTCTTTGTTATTGGTTTAAACAATATTTTATTCCAACAATGCAATGCATACGATCAGTAATAAAATTTATGTGAACTTACCTTGATTTCCTGTATGTTGTTCCATAGTGAATGAAGTATCGGTTGTGGTGAGAAACAAATAAGCTGGATGTGAAAGACGATGTGTATAGTACTAAAGATGAGATCATATATGTCCAACCTTCCAGAAATGCACTTAAATATATTTTTCATGGAACAAAACTGCATGGCTTATTTAGAGCCCGGAGTGATCAATTAAAACTGTCCCGGAAATGTGCAACTGTGAATAAACAAAAAGTATAAAATCAAAGACACTTGTTGCCTTTTATTTAATAATGTCTTTGAAATGAACAATCCCTTCAGCGATACTTCCCGTGAACGTCCATTTATTTGAATTATGGTAGTAATAAAGCAAATGCCCGTGGATGCCGCCTCCGGAAGTAACTCTTGCGTCCTTCGTGGCTCGAAAGTCAAGCTGTGTGTAGACCAATAGAACAGACAAAAAGCTGATCACTTTACTATTATTATGGCTAGACAATAAATTGACAGCTTGGCAATATTGTTTACTAATCAAGCAGGATTCTTACCTATATGCTCACCGGAAATTAGTTTCTTCCACGTATAGTCCTGCTGGATAGGGATATGGGACTTTCTTGCACAATCATATGTTTATTGGTTAGAATCTTACAACAAAACATAAACATAACGAAGAAATATGTGGATATGCGAATAATATTATCCGGAGAAAAGGCGGTCATTCCTCTAGTTTCAATATGTCCATGGAGCAAACAAACCTGCAATGTAGAATAAAAGTGCGTTAAGTTGACCATAATAAATAAAACACCGATAATCAAATATTTGGATCTGTTTCGATAAAGTCTCAAATAAAAGATTGGTTGTCAAAAATACATCTGTCTCAGCGCATTGCCGAGAAATTCCCTTCAATCTAAAACATTAAAAATGCTTGAATGAAGACTCAATGGAAATTCACACCTCCACTTTCTCTCAAGTAGCGATGTTCAAATATCAGGGTCACCAAATATTCTCCCGTGACAATTCTTTTTCATGGCACCCATCAAAGTATAGCTCTAGAAACTTTCTGGATAATTTTAATGTATTCGACTTGTGAATTGAAGGATCGTGAATATAGCGTTTTCCTCTCTGATCTGGTATATCGCCATGAAAGTTTCGACACACACGTGTTCTACACCGGTCTTTATTTTCCCGCCATGCGGGAGCAGTCCTGTGTCGACTTTTCTATGCTGGGGATAAACCGCAGTCGAAATGGAAGGCCACGTGCGTGTACGCGTGTGCTCCTTGACCGTACACAAGCTGGGGTTTTTTTCAGACAGACCCGTAGAATAAATTGCGATATTTCTAAAATATTAAAGCTAAACGCGCGTGTTGATTTTCCCTATGGACTGCAATACAGTACACAGGCCAAATAACATATTAGAAACCTTTCCATTTTTTGGTTTATTTAACGTGAAACAGGGTCGATTTGCCGAGAATTTTCGGCGATATACTGACATTAGTTTTTTTTTTTATCAATTTCCTTGAAAACGCATTCATAAAATAAAATATTTAAATACATTTTTTATCTCGAGTATTATAGGATCATGAAAATATAAATATCATTTCTGTCTCTTCAGCTCTTTTCATGTTATATTTATTGGGAAAAGTGTAACACGATTTGCCAGTGAGGTATTAAAACGTGCTCTGAAGTGGGCGAATTTCAGTGGAATTCCCCGCAAATCGTGTTACACGTTTTCCGGTAAACATTACAAGAAAACCGCTGAAGATACAAAAATCATATAATAGTTTCATGGTCCCATAATACTCGCGATGAAAAATATTTATTTAGATTTCTATTGCATCCATGCGTTTTCAAGGAAAGGGATCAAAACCTAGTGTCGGCATTATCGCGAAAATTTCCAGGCGAATCAACACCATTTTTCCACGGTAGACTTCCGTATCGCCCTGAATAACAAGGAAATATTTATCAACCTAAATATTTTTGAAACGGGTATTTCTTTAAGTTAAATAATAACTGAACATAATTCAGATCAGTAAGATATCGGCAGAGTTATCTGTTGATTACCTTTTCCGGCCTATTCAAAGAATTTTTTTACACCGTGCATACATGGGGAGGGTGTTATTAAACCATTCAGTTTTATTTGCGTACGTGACACTTCCATTATCACAGCTAGATGGTTGTCATTTTCATAGAAAATTTTTGCACACAAACAGCGACTTCTCGTAATCAAACCTTTAAAACAAACGCGGAAGGCGATTAAAGTGTAATTTATTTCCCCTGTGTTAAACCCGTTTTCACATTCGCTGATAGCGCTATATTTTGTTACACATGTGCGCAGTTGAGAGCTAAGGCACGGCCTGTTCACCCAGTGTGTATTTATGCGCAGCTTAACACGTGCGATCGTCTTTTGTCAGTGTCTTCCAAACGACGACGTTTTCTTCCGAACGACAGCGGTACCTTCGGCCGTCTCCGGTGATGGTTTTTTTGATCGTTTGCTACACAAAAAAACGATGGTGCAAACGATGGGTGTAGTAGCTGAGCGTTTTTTTCCATCGTTTAAAACGTCTCAACAGCAAACGCTGGTTGGATACCGTCCCTTATTCTAAAGCACATACCAAGAATCTAACGATTCGTGATATGTGTTGTATCTCAGGTACGCTTTTATTGTACCTGTTCATGTGGCAACTTGGATGATATGACCACACGGCCCCTAGCACCGGCATAAGCGGTATTAGATACAAATCTAGAGAGCTATTGTGGAAATGCTCTGACAACTCGTATATTGGTAATTGGTGAGCTGTTTCGCTTTGACAACTCATACACTGGAGATTGGTGAGCTGTATCGTCGTCAGATGAAAATGACGGAATTTAACACAAAAAGACTAGTCTGTAAGGCCCGATGTCGACCCAGCATCAACTTCCCACAAATGCCAACATATATCAAAGACCAAAAGGTCTGTACAGGTGGGCGGGCCTCGGGGACGAAACGTCCACCAGCAGAATCTCGCCATATACAGGTAAAAAATACAACACATATAAAGGAAGTGGGAAGAGGTGCCGACATACTGACAAGAGTCATATGACTTCACAGTATAGTCTTCCGGTTAACCTATTCTAAAGCACATACCAAGAATCTAACGATTCGTGATATGTGTTGTATCTCCGGTACGCTTTTATTGTACCTGTTCATGTGGCAACTTGGATGATATGACCACACGGTCCCTAGCACCGGCATAAGCGGTATTAGATACAAATCTAGAAAGCTATGGTGGAAATGCTCTGACAACTCGTATATTGGTAATTGGTGAGTTGTTTCGCTTTGACAACTCGTACACTGGAGATTGGTGAGCTGTATCGTCGTCAGATGAAAATGACGGCATTTAACACAAAAGACTAGTCTGTAAGGCCCGATGTCGACCCAGCATCAACTTCCCACAAATGCCAACATATATCAAAGACCAAAAGCTCTGTACAGGGGGCAGGCCTCGGGGACGAAACGTCCACCAGTAGAATCTCGCCATATACAGGTAAAAAATACAACACATATAAGGGAAGTGGGAAGAGGTGCCGACATACTGACAAGAGTCATATGACTTCACAGTATAATCTTCCGGTTAACCTATTACCAGTCTTGCCAGGTACTCACCTTTATGATTTGCCCAACCTGGCTAGGAAAGCTGACCGTGGTGTGACTCACCTGACTGATATTAAAAGCTGACTGTGGTGGGACTCACCATTAATATTATCATTAGCTCATCTGTTAATGTGACATGACTCACCATTATGATTTGAATAACCTGGCTGATAAAGCTGACCGTGGTATGACTCCCCATTAATAATTACCCACCATATTAGCTCATCTGTTATTGGGGCAAGACTCACCTTTATGATTTGCACAACCTGGCTGGGAAAGCTGACCGTGGTGGGACTTACCGTTAATAATTACCCATCATATTAGCTAATCTGTTACTGTGACATGATTCACCATTATGTTTTGTCTAACCTGGCTGGGTAAAGCTGTGGTGTGACTCACCATTAATAATTACCCATCACATTAGCTAATCTGTTACTGTGACATGATTCACCATTATGTTTTGTCTAACCTGGCTGGGTAAAGCTGTGGTGTGACTCACCATTAATAATTACCCATCACATTAGCTAATCTGTTATTGTGACATGATTCACCATTATGTTTTGTCTAACCTGGCTGGGTAAAGCTGACCATGGTGTGACTCACCATTAATAATTACCCATCAGATTAGCTAATCTGTTAATGTGACATGATTCACCATTATGTTTTGTCTAACCTGGCTGGGTAAAGCTGACTGTGGTGTGACTCACCATTAATTATTACCCACCATATTAGCTAATCTGTTACTGTGACATGATTCACCATTATGTTTTATCTAACCTGGCTGGGTAAAGCTGACCATGGTGTGACTTACCATTAATTATTACCCACCATATTAGCTAATCTGTTGCTGTGACATGATTCACCATTATGTTTTGTCTAACCTGGCTGGGTAAAGCTGACCATGGTGTGACTTAACATTAATTATTACCCATCATATTAGCTAATCTGTTACTGTGACATGATTCACCATTATGTTTTGTCTAACCTGGCTGGGTAAAGCTGACCATGGTGTGACTTAACATTAATTATTACCCATCATATTAGCTAATCTGTTACTGTGACATGATTCACCATTATGTTTTGTCTAACCTGGCTGGGTAAAGCTGACCATGGTGTGACTTACCATTAATTATTACCCATCATATTAGCTAATCTGTTACTGTGACATGATTCACCATTATGTTTTGTCTAACCTGGCTGGGTAAAGCTGACTTTGGTGTGACTTACCATTAATTATTACCCATCATATTAGCTAATCTGTTACTGTGACATGATTCACCATTATGTTTTGTCTAACCTGGCTGGGTAAAGCTGACCATGGTGTGACTTACCATTAATTATTACCCATCATATTAGCTAATCTGTTACTGTGACATGATTCACCATTATGTTTTGTCTAACCTGGCTGGGTAAAGCTGACTTTGGTGTGACTTACCATTAATTATTACCCACCATATTAGCTAATCTGTTACTGTGACATGATTCACCATTATGTTTTGTCTAACCTGGCTGGGTAAAGCTGACCATGGTGGGACTTACCATTAATAATTACCCACCATATTAGCTAATCTGTTACTGTGACATGATTCACCATTATGTTTTGTCTAACCTGGCTGGGTAAAGCTGACCATGGTGGGACTTACCATTAATAATTACCCATCATATTAGCTAATCTGTTACTGTGACATGATTCACCATTATGTTTTGTCTAACCTGGCTGGGTAAAGCTGACCATGGTGGGACTTACCGTTAATAATTACCCCATCATATTAGCTCATCTGTTATTGTGACATGAATCACCATTAGAGTCGACCGATCTTTACACTTGCCTGGGGTAGGATTGACCATTATCATTTGTCCAACGTACCTGGCTGGTAAGCTGATCGTGATAGATTCTGACTCTCTAGATTAGCAGCGTTTTATTCTCAGCAGGACATAGCGTGTCTAAATTTGCGCCGAATAATCCATGTCTAATCCTCCAATGAATTTCTTCTCGTATATCAACAAATAATTGGTTGGAATTATTATAGTGACCAATCTATTCCGATTGAAAATTAGTCTATTAGATTGAAAATCCCATTTTATTATTGTCTATTAGATTGATTTTTCACTCTACCTTAAATTTTGTTCTTTTTCAATCTAATAGATTGAAAATAATTTCAATCGAACCGAAAGATTGACATTTTATTAGAAATCTGTGAAGAATAAATCTTGTCTCTAATTCCAATCTTCTCAGATTAAAATGTCAATCTTTCGGTGCGATTGATATTATTTTCAATCATTGATAAAGAACAAAATGAATCTAACATAGATAGAACATTCAAACTAAAAGATTCTAATAAACCGGAATTAATAGATTGATTTTCAATCGGAACAGATTTGTCACTAATTCAAATTTAATTATTTAAGAGGGTATCGCGGTACCGCTATACATAGTCTTTCTTTCTTGACAGGTTTTCCACTGAAGAGAAAGCCAAACGAAATCCATACATCTACTTGCCTTTTGGGATGGGACCCAGAAACTGTTTGGGTATGAGACTAGCCCAACTGGAGTCCAAAATGGGCATCGCAGCCATTTTGCAGAAGTTCCGTTTTGTTCGCTCACCTGATACGGAGGTAGGAAGTCCAAACGTAGAATTATAGAACTGTAAGACAGATTTCAATTGTATGTGTTTATTTTTTATTAATTTCTGCTGATAGTGCCTGGAAGCTTTGTATCTGGACGTGAACTTTCTTTAATGGACGACGGCTGAATATTGAATGACGGTCTAGACGCTTGTACTGTAATTAAACTCTGTAATTTACACTGTTCGTATGAATAGGTATCATATTTGCATTCAGGTACACATATAAGGGATATTTTTGGTATCAGACGCATTTTCTTGAATTGAATAGAAGTCTACATATGCAGGCTTGAATTTTGTGTGGCTTGTTCGTTCACCCTAGTACAGGTCCTTTACCGTCGGAAGTACGCCATTGTTGTAAACATATTGCACATATTACAAGAGGATTGGACACAAGTTCTTGCAGCTTTTACTGGGCCCTCTCCTACTTGCATTAAATGAAACTACAATATAATATAATAATACATGGCATAATAAACACAAATTTATATAGATTCGGTGTAAGTTAAAGTGAACGTAAAGGCTGCGACAACACACGCACTGTGTGGAAGAACTATATTAAAAGTATCATTTGGCAGCAACAAATATTTTTTGTGATTTTTTCCCTTCCAAAAAAAAATTTCCAAACACGGGAATTATTGACTGATGCAACGAGCGACTGGAATCGGCCATATCAGTTTATTGATTAGCCTTGCGCCAATGAAAACGCTTGTACGGAGCACGTGATATTTTCCTGTGACGTAGTATCACTTTGTTTTGGCATCGCTGTAGCACGAATTGTAATTGCGGTGGTGGAGGGCTCGGCTGTTTCAAGCGTGTTTTGATTGTGTTGCGTGTCTCCAGCAAGTGTTTACTGACCTGAAACGTTCGATGAACTACTCACTACTTTCGTCGACATCGGAGCGTTTTGGTTCAAACTGGTAACCCTGTAAACCTTCATTTGTCTCTTCGTCAGAACTTGAAGTCAGGCTAGCCTCCTCGTGCATCGCTATGTTTACATGCTTTCTGCGCTTTCTAACTCCACGAAGTAAAGAGCTCCGAGGTGATACAACGTCACTGCTCTGAGTGAGATAGCCAGCATGGCGGCAGCCGGGGAACAATAATACAACGGAGATAATTTCGTTCGTACTCGGTGCAAAAAAATCCCCAAAAATATTTGTTGCTGCTATTTCAGTATTTCAATGTAGCTCTTTCCCACAGAGTGCATGTTGCCTCAGCCTTTACGTTCACTTTAATATGGTGTAAAAAATGCGTACTAGTATATATTGAAGTTAATCGTGATGACGTACTTTCGGAAGTCTATAATTGTACGCCATATGCATATACATGTATAAGAATAATAAAACATAGCACATATACTAATAACATACATAGTACCGTCAATACAAATAATATAACTCTAGAAAGTGCATGGGGTAAGGGGTATTTGCGGCATCAACAAAACCTGGCATATTTTTTTAACGTAAATATGCGCACTTTCTGGAAGATAATTTCGTTCTCTTTGTTATGTAGGCTGCGATCACCGAACAGAATTAGGTGCAGAGAAATTGAAAAAAAAAGAACGAAAAAAATGGTATATCGCCATATCGTCTGCAATTAAAAAAGTAATGGTTCGAATCTTCATTTTCTCTGTTGAATATGCAGAACTGGGCATAGTCACCAAACCACATCGATGCAGATTCTCATTTAAACCATATGCCAATTTTCTGTCGCCTGAATTGTAATATATTGGAAGAACATGAATTTTACTGTTTTATCAGAAGTTTCTGGTGCATGGATTGAGGTTTTATTTTTATTGCATTCCGCAATCGAACGATTTTTGTCATCAAAATTTCGGATTTATTAGATTATTCTGGTCCCGTAAATTATAATGAGAGTTTTTGGCTATTGATGGTATCCTTTAAGTAATCTGGAGTTTGTTGAAAATTGATTTTACGCGTTATTAGAAGTTTGTGGTAGTGTCTCCTGTTAATAGTGGTTCTAATCCAGTTTCTGTATACAAGCTTTATCTATACTAGCATATTTTCTCAGACAGGAGATGATTCTTGTGACTTCAGGACCTTATTGACCGTCTAAGTTCATTAATAGTATCTGTGTTCAAGAAAACTGATCGTAGATATATTATTGTCGGAAGCCATAAAGCATTCTTTAGCTCTACTACATACAAGATATATCATTCATAGGATGTTTCTTCGTTTATAGAGTTGCTTGAATTTCTCATTAAAAATATCTATGTGAAATTTGGCAACACAATATATCAGCAGCATATAGGTATTCCAATGGGTACTAATTGTGCACCCCTATTGGCTGACCTGTATCTGTTCTCTGATGAATATGACTATATGCAGGCGCTTTCAAAAACCGATCCATTCAAAGCCCGTTCCTTCTCATTCACCAAACGCTATATAGACGATCTTCTCGCTGTGGATAATCGCTATATAAATGACACAGTGAAGGATTTTTTTCCACCTTCACTGGATTTGAAGGAAACTACAGACAGCCCTACAGGCACATCATATTTAGATCTATATCTCTGTAAAAATGAAGCGGGCAGTCTCCCTCGTCGACTTTATGACAAAAGAGATGATTACAATTTCGACATCGTAAACTATCCCTTTCTGGATAGTAATATCTCAGTGGGACCTGCATATGGCGTATACATATCTCACTTAGTAGCATTTGCTAGATCCTGTGTTAAATGTGACGATTTTAATCAACGTCACAAAACATTGTTACAGAAACTTATAAAACAGGGCTATTCCACCAAACGCCTCCACTCAAAGTTTCTCAAATTTGGCGATACATATCGCATGCTGATAAAAAATACGAACGTAGCGTGCAAGATCTATGGCGCTACGTTTCGTAACTTGTGTCTAATTCCGCTTAACCCGGGGCTAGGGGCCGTATGAACCCATGTACTTCAAGATCCTCAAGGTACTCATATGAACAGTCACAATCAAAGCGTGACTGAGATTCATCATTCTTTAGATGACGACCGTACAACGAATACTATGGATTAAGAATACTGATCAGCGATACGGATTTGATATTTTTGGAACATCATGATGTCTTGCCGGCATCATTGAAAACTGTTGACCGCTTCTCTCTTGCAGGAAACAAGCCTATGTTTATGTATACTATGATTGTCTTTTTGAATTTGGTGCTAATACTGTTATATGGAATATGGTATAGGTCTTTGAATTATGAACGCGGACTAGACGCTTGTGATTCCATCTGTTTTAAAAAAATATTTTCAGTTTCTAGCACATTGCGACCATCCCAAATCACATCTGTATATTCCAGATTGGGTTTTACATAGGGGTTATAAGTACACAGCAGATGGTCTTTGCTTAACAAATATTTCATTCATCACATATACACCTTATTGTATAATTTATCTACCCGGGAGTACGGCTTATAGCGTTGGACACACCGGTTCTCGTCAGATCACCTTAGTTAAGCAACGTTAAGCTTGGTCAATACTTGGATGGGTGACCGGGTGCTATACTGGCTGGGCTGATCAGTGTCCAGGGTAATAGGAACTGTGAGCACTCTCGTGTTCTGGCACATGTAAGCACCGTCGTGATATGACTGAAACAAGGTTAAATCCTACTACTCACTCACCTTTATCTACATGGTTTGACTAACTTAAGTCAGAAGTAATAATTATTGACAAATAATTATGTAATTGGACACACTTTAATAGAACATCACCGAGAAGTATATGTGGATCAATACAAGCTCTGTTACTAAAATATTTACATACTCTTTTTAGAAGATTGAATAATATAAGCCATTGTTTCTTCCTATTTTTTAATTTGAGGTAACTGTTCAGATTGTCAACAATTTCGATTTGATATTTGTCAGTACACCAGAGAGTAGCATCTTCAGCAAATTGTCGTATAAGAGAGTGTAATGCTTCTGATATATCGTTTATATAGTAGTAAGGGCCCAACAACTGAACCCTGCGGAACACCCATACTATAATATCTGCTAGACTATAGACTCAGTTTGACCTCCTTGTGTTTTACTGGAAATGTAGCAGATCACCTTTCAGTCCCAATCGCTGTTGCTTGAAAATCAGTGCCTCATGGCATACCCTGTTGAAAGCTTTAGATATATCACAATAGATAACAGCAATATGGATGACAGTCCAGGGCCTTAACTAATTCGATATACATTTCCATGAGTAAATAGCTGGTTGAGTGATGGGGTCTGACTGGTATTTATATATTACCTGGTTAAAGTGTGCATAATCATATAAATGCTTAAATATGATACGATTCATCATTTTACTGACATAGCTAATAAAGAAATAAGTCGATACTTTTCGGCGTCCCCCGTTATGTACAGGGAATATGCCAGCTACCTTCCACCCATCAAGAATTTTGCACATTTAGAAATGTTGAACAACTTTCATAATGGTTTGGAAATTGATTTGCTTTATTTGCCGCCAAGAATCTACGATTTTTTGTTCAATAATTTCCACACCCTCTACACCTTCTGATGTTTTACTATGAAATGTCGGGAGACGTGCCCCTGTCTCACCTGCAGTCAAAATTGACGAAAACTATTTGTTCAGACATTTAGGACCACATAAAAAACGGTGGTAAGGTAAGCTGTGTTTATCTGCGTCGAACAATTGACTGATGTAGCATGTGCTTTCAATCAACAACGCTGACTTTGGCACGTTAGTCCTTCCACATATTCGTGCTGTATTATAACACGATTCTGCGTTAGAGAAGTCAAGGATTTATGTCGAAACATACACATTATTTTGCTAACTCTATCCCCCTTGTTTTATCAAAAATTCAATCTCGGGATTCGTATCTACAGTGGATAGTTCTATTTACAGTACCGTGACGATATCGCTTTCTTTTGATTCCATCATCAACAGTTAGACTCGTACCTTGCCGCCAGACTCCCGGCATGCCCGGAGATCGGAGGACAAGCAGTGAGTAGCCATCTTGCCATCTTTGATTGGAGCATAAAATTTTCTCGGATTTCAAAATCTATCTACGTTTGAAGAAACCCCATAATATCTCCGCATTTCGGATGATTTATGTCGGCCAGAACTACATCGCAGTAACTCTTGCGATGAAATTTAGCTATTTATTTCGAAGTAATTAACTTTTGTGCACATGCCCGTCTTGCAGCCAGTCGCTGATGGCAGGATGGTTACTCATTGCTTGTCCTCAGATCTCCACGAGTCTGGGGACAAGGTGCGAGTCTACATGAACACTCTCCTGTCTTCGTGGTAGGAGTTCTCGTTTGTAGTAACTCTCGCGGGACTTGCAGTAGTCCATTATAGGTATAGTATAGTTTACAACGAGAATCAATAAGGGTAGCAGATTTGTCCATTTTGTTTTTCATTTCTTTATCTCTATTTCCAGGTTCCCTTGAAACTGAAGAAAGGTGTATTGTGTCAAGCTGAAAATGGTGTATGGTTGAAGCTGGAATCACGTGACTGATATTGAGACAGTATCAACCGATGCGGACGAATTACAATCGCAAATAAATCTCGTACTGAAAGATTTCAATATGAAATCAAGATTAGATAGTTCTCCCGCTTTTGGTTTTTACCCCTCGGCCAACTTTGCCCTAGGGGTATTGTCGTCATCATGTACGGCTGTCCGTCCGTCCGTTACCGCGATATCTACAGAACCGTTTCATGCATGGCAACCAAACTTGTTACATCTATTTATCTTCACGTAAATCAGAAGCCTATCGAAAATGAGTCATCTCGGACAATATTTTGCAGAGTTATGCCCCTTTTTACAAATAAAAATCCATTTATGATTTATCCTAACGTGATACAGTTGTTTCTCTTGACCTGAACTAGATGCCTATCGAAAATGAGTCGTGTCAGAAAGTATTTTGCAGAGTTATACCCCTTGTCTAATAAAATCCACTAATTCCTATAGTTTGCATATAATTTCTATATCATGTTTGTATACTATCACATTTATTTATTGATAGGATGACTGATTTATTGATTTATTCTCTTACACAATGCGAAGAATGCCTGCAAATCTGTTTTGAAAATGACACTAGATGCCTATCGAAAATGAGTCGTGTCAGAAAGTATTTTGCAGAGTTATGCCCCTTGTCTAACAAAATCCACTAATTCTTATGTTAAGTTTGCATATTATTTCTATATCATGTTAGTATACTATCACATTTATTTATTGATTGGATGACTGATTTATTGATTTATTCTCTTAGACAATGCGAAGAATGCTTGAAAATCTGTTTTGAAAATGACATACATGTGCCATTTAGTATACATGTACTGTATTTATCTAGCCATGTGTACTGTTGTTTTGGTGAGACATCGATACAGCTCCGAGCTGGTTTTACTTTTTTGTTTTGCTAACAACCTAACCTAACAACACTTTTTAGTTGCCACACGTCATTTTATATTCCCACCGCTTAAATGTTTCCCCAAATTTGGCTCTCTTCTAATGATTTCCATTTCAGCAATTTTAGTTGTGTTTACCGAGATATGACAAACGTATATCTATAGTGTATGTATTTATTCCAGAAACAAATTAATTTAAGGGAAGGAAAACTTTTTTTTTTTTTCAAAGAAAGTACACTTACAATACCAGGGGTAAATATTTCTTCCCACAAGCCAATCAATTGGTAGAGACACCCTTACATTATAATAGCTGGGGTTCAGAGCCGAGGGGTTTCGATAGCGCAGCTTCATGTCTCAAACATACAATAGTTCCACACTCCTTGAGGTTTCCGTGTGTTGTGTATGAAAGTGAAGGCGTTTTCTGTGGCGACCATACGAATTATGAAAGTGAAGGCATTTTCTGTGGCGAATTTCATTGATTTGTATCAGCAAATTATGTATCATCTGTTTGACCATGGATGTAACACTTTCAATGAGAATTCTTTTTCATTTCACAATTTTTTAGGGTGTGCCAAGCTTTAATGTGGTATGCTCTAATGCGGCACGCTCTGAACCGCGATTCCGCGATTTATCATTCTTCAGTCTCGTTTTATATGTCACATATTGTCTGTGGTTATGTTTACTTTCCGAATTTATATCTGAATAAGTCGTTATCGTGTTTAATCTACCTAACATAGAGCGAACATTGCTTATTTCATAATTCCCAGATGAGTGCTCAGTCCAATATAGGTAGTCGCAGTTAAGGGAGTAGAGGACCTTCATTTCCATAACATGGTGATTTGTCGAATATTTCACAAGCTGAATTTCCTAATAAAAATGTCCAGACACATCAAAGTAGGATAATACAAAAAATACAAAATTTTGATATCTGACACTATACAGTGATCTATGCCTATTACTGGCGGTCCGATATTGGGACAGGACTAAACAAAAATTGGGAATTTTAGTTTCAAAGGTTGGAGAGTGCAATATGTTTCCGATTTCGAAGATTATAGTCTGTGGGCTTATGTAAAAAAAGCAAAATTTTGGGTAGATTCTTGGCACCAATGTTTAAGCACACCTAGAAACATCACTGATTAAGAAAAAAAATGGGTGCCAGTTTTTGCATTAACATTTAGGGCCTCCATTTTGAATTTCAAAATGGCCGCCTTTTTTTAGCCGATCTGTATGATTTTTTGTTATTCAACATTATTTTAAACATGTAATCGAAATGTGCGCAAATAGTTTGGGTTTGAAATGCATTAATGCATTACAGTTGAGACAACTGTTCATCTGAACTCGTTTGCATGGATATTAACCTGTTTTCGACGTTATTATCAAGAAATATTGGTATGAATGTGCAACTTCTTACTGTAGTCCGTGAGCTACTAGGGCTCACCTTCCACCCCCCACTACAGACCGAAACTATGTTTTTATGTGATTTAGGACATGTCAGATAAGAAACAATTTGTCAACAGTCGATAAACTGGGACTCGCTACCCTTTTAATCACTTCGAAATTACTCCTGTGTTAATAAGTACAATTTTTGTGACAATAGGGGGTAGGGTTATAAGAATAGTCTTATCTTCCATAATTATTATCCAATCTTTATAATGTTGGCCACATATTATTCAGCATTGATTGCTGCATCGAATATTTACAAGATAATATCACTATTTGTTGGGTATGACATCACACAGGGACCATACATACAAAAGTAGGAGTAGTAGCGAAAGCTGACGTTTTGGGGTGCGTGAGGGTGTGCTTGAGCGATTGAGGGACCATTCTTGGTTCGAATGCGTCGGGTGAGGTGTCAAAGTGAAGCCCTCGGTATGTAGACCACGGTTGAGTCAAGGTTGGATGTGGTCTAAATGGACCGTGTGGGGTGTCATCTTGTAACTCTCTGCATGTAGATGCAGAGGGACACCCCACACGGTCCATTTAGACCACGGATGGTCCATCTCTACCCCAAAAACCTTCCTCCGCATCCTCAAAATGCCTACTTTGTCTACTACTCCTACTGATGACATCACCAATGACATCACAGATCATGTGGAGATCCCTCAAGCCGTGGTCTACATAACGAGGGCTTCACTTTGACACCTCACCCGACGCATTCGAACCAAGAATGGTCCCTCAATCGCTCAAGCACACCCTCACGCACCCCAAAACGCCCGCTTTCGCTACTACTGCTACTTTTGTATGTATGGTCCCTGTGTGATGTCATACCCAACAAATAGTGATATTATCTGTAAATATTCGATGCAGCAATCAATGCTGAATAATATGTGGCCAACATTATAAAGATTGGATAATAATTATGGAAGATAAGACTATTCTTGTAACCCTACCCCTATTGTCACAAAAATTGTACTTATTAACACAGGAGTAATTTCAAAGTGATTAAAAGGGTAGTGAGTCCCAGTTTATCGACTGTTAACAAATTGTTTCTTATTTGACATGTCCTAAAGCACATAAAAAACATAGTTTCGGTCTGTAGTGGGGGGGGGGGTGCAAGGTGAGCCCCAGTAGCTCACGGACTACTGGTATATGACAAATATTTTCTGCTCACAGTATGTAATAATGCATATCCAATGTGAACCAAATAAATTCCATGAAAATCAGAGCTTCTGAGCTAGTTCACCAGGGCGTTGAAGCGTTAAGCTGGGCGTTGACGGGCGTTGAGACGGGCGTTAAGGCGTAACGACGGGCTTTGACGGGCGTCGCTGCATTTCGATGAATTGGTGTCAATTCCATGGAAATCAGAGCTTCTGAGCTAATTCACCAGGGCGTTGAAGCGTTAAGCTAAGCGTTGACGGGCGTTACTGTCTATAAAAGCGAGCGTATTTCCAAAACACGCACAGTCGACGTTCAACCGTCAACATGACTTATACTTGCTCTGAGTGCGAACGCACGTTCACCAGACATTACGATATGATGCGACACCAGAACAATATACATGGGATTGAAGACTCCGAGGAGTCCGTTGAGGGGGATGCTGATACAGAGACTGCTGAGAGTGTATCGACTGATACCGAAACAGAGATTGCTGAGAGTCTATCTAGTGATACGGAGAGCTTGACCTCAGATAGTCAGCATACGTCCGTGGAAAGTGAGGCAGAACCTACCTTCTGGGATCGTATTGTGACAGCAGCTATCAATACTTACGCTGCAGCGATCGAGGACGCCGGAGAGGATAATTTACAACAGACGTACACCCAAATGCGCCCCCGCATCAGGAAAACAGACATGGCGATCTATGAACAGTATACCTTACTACCGCTTGACATGAAAGGCGACCCCACGCACAGGTCCATCATGAAGGCCAAGCGTCACTTCGAAGAGGCTATGGGGCTACCACCCACCGTGGCCCTGGAAAATGCGATCAGAATGCGCAAACAACTGTTTCAGGACATGCTGCCCGAAGAATATCCAGGCCTGTCCGACGATGATTAGAATAAACGGTTCAGAGCGAACATGGCTGAAGATGGAACTTGCTGAAATGGCGACTTCTGATTGGACAAGACTACATCTAACGGACAGGAACGAATATGATAGATGCAAATGGTGGCCTCTGATTGGGCAAGAGTCTTTTTGAGTTGTAAACATACCCAACGCGGCTCCCCCAGCGTGGGTATGATGTAACATTGGGGAAAATAAACTATATGAAAAAACTTCTTGTTGTTGTTGTTCTCTCATGTGTCATCCTTGTTTTTGTTGTTGTTGTTCTCTCTCCGGTCTATCATGGCGTCAAGGCGTTATGTTAGAGCGTTATGGCATAACTACAACTACAAGCGTTGACGGGCGTCACTGCATTTCGAAGAATTAGTGACAATTACATGGAATATCTAGAAAATCAGAATTTCTGAGCTATTTCACCAGGGCGTTGAAGCGTTAAGCTTGGCGTTGGCGGGCGTTGCTACAATATGACACCTCATACGACGCATTCGGACCAAGGATGGTCCCTCTCTACACCAAATACCTTCCTTTCACTGCCCCAAAATGTCCACTTTGGCTACTACTCGTACTGATGACGTCACCAATGACGTCACAGATGACGTGAACATCCCTCAAATCGGGGTCTACACCCCAAGAGCTACAAAATGACACCTCACACGACGCATTCGGACCAAGGATGGTCCCTCTCTACACCAAATACCTTCCTTCACTGCCCCAAAATGGCCACTTTACTTACTACAACCAACTGCGCATGCGCAGATTGACGCGACTTGCATTTGAAAACACACCATTCTGACTCTAACCCACACAAGCTTCACTTTGACACCTTCCACGACCCATTCGGACCCATAGCGGTCATCTCTACCCCAAACACACACCCACATACCCCCCCAAAATGCCTGCTTTCTATACTACGGCCAGACTGCGCATGCGCAGAATGACCATATTTCTACCCCACATCCACGCCACCAGATGCTCCATTACATAGGCTTCACATGGATACCTCACACGACCCATTCGAACCGTGAATAGCCCATCTCTAACCCAAACACACCCACACACACCCCCAAAAATGCCTGCTTTCTATACTACGGCCAGGCTGCGCATGCGCCGATTATTGACAACGTACGAATTATTAGTGTAGTCAAGTGCTCCTGCATGAGAGCTTCAAAATAAGACCTCATACGACACCATTGGACCACCAGGGACTCACCTAGACTCCAACACGTCCACCCAGTATGGATTTATACATACATTGGGCTTATACCCCAGTATATGGGTCTATATGGGGCTATAGACAGACCTCAAACTTTTTTCAAAAATTTCACCGTTTCGTGCCGGGACACTTCCTATCATGTTTGTCTTGACGAGACCAATCAAATCAAAACAACTATACCGCAAATGTCTAGAAGTACGTTTCCCAGTGGGACAAACATTGGTCCTATACCCCTAGTATGGGACTATATGGGTCTATATGGGGCTACGTAAACAAATCCTGAAATCTGGTGACCATCTTGGATTTTTGCTAATTTAGAGTATTTATAGTGTTCTTATTTTGTTTCCAATGAATGGTTGGCCCCTTTATAAGAGTTTAGATAAAATGAAACAAATATTGGATGACATTTGAATGAATAATTGGCAATTATGTTTAAAAAATGATTTTCGATGATGGCCATTTTGAAATTCAAAATGGAGGTCCCAAATGTTAATGCAAAAACTGGCACCCATTCTTTTCTTAATCAGCGAACTTTCTAGATGTGTTTAGACATGAGTGCCAAGAATCTACCCGAAAAAATGACAAATCTGGAAAATATTACGTAAGCCCATAGACTATTATGCATGCTGTCCGGCAAATTTCACCCGTATTCACTTTGGAAAAAGCCAAACTTGCCATTGCCTTATAGATGAACTTCCATGAATGTTCTCCACCGCCTCCTGCATCTATGTCTGGAAAGGCTCAATTTATCTGTATAACGATACTATTTTCTAATAAACTATAGCGACTCCCTGTTTGTATTCCATATTCAACACGAACTAGCCAAATGAGGTAATTTTGACATGAGGAAGTTTGATGAACTTCAAGGAAGAAAAAAGTCAAATCTCCCTGTGTGTTCAGTGTTAGGGCAAGTACATCATACACATATTGATATTTTTATAACTACGGTGACCCTCTAATTTGTTTTCATTTACCATTTTCTCTAAACCTGATGAATAAATAGTGAAAACAAAAATCAACCCCAAGAAATGAACATTCTATACTAATTAAGTGTCGGACTGTCCTGTTAAGTTCCATTTGAAAAAAAAGTAAAAAAAAAAGTTAACCCTCGGAAGTCAAATTCTTATAATACGAGAATGAATAAATATGATATTTTCGTAACGATCTGATGCTAAACAGCTGCAACTACTTCTTTGTATCTGTGTCAGAGAAAACGTCTCCTGGTGCATAATACCAAGAATATTCCCCACCCCCATTCTGATTCCCCCACTACCATGGACATAGATCTGGAAAGGCTCAATTTTCTGTTATACCGATACTATTTGACGGTGATCCCGTTTTCATTACATATTCAACAAGAATTATATATATGTATGTGTGTGTTTAGTATTATATAGAAAAATAAGAACGCTTTTGTTCAATTGTGTCCTTGATAATACTTGTATGAAATAACGATGGCTTATTTTTCTAACACGGATTCAGTGTCACAATAGTGAGTGGGTAATCATTTTTTACTTATCGTTGTTATAATTATTTGGTGATATAGATGTATTTTACCATCTATATTCTTTTGGATGTTTTCTGATGAAGATTTTAGCCAATAAATACAATAATTCGCAATAATGTTGATTATAGGTCTAATATTTATTCACTCGATGCCACTCGACTGCTGGGAAGGGACCCGGGAATTGTGATGTTAATAGCCATTCCAATGTTAAAGGAAAGGCTCGGGTATGGTAAAGCTAGTCAAATGGTATTCAACTCTATTTTTTTGTTAATTTTTGGAATTTATTTGAACGCAGAAATAGTTAACCAAATGCTGTGATACCGTCAAATTTACCAAACTCCAGGAAAGCGCCATTGCATTGTCACGTGACGTATTTCAGCCAATAGGAGTAAAAGTGCGTAAAACAGCGTGACGTATGCTTGAGGCAGAACATGTGAAAGCATCATGGAGCTGCGTGTACACCGACACCATACTAAATTTTCCATGCGGGCTTCTGTCTCCATTTCGTCGCCTGTCTCGCTACTAGAGCTGCTATCATCCTCGCTTCTCTGATCTTCCGTTTCTGAGCGTTTCGGCTCGAATTGGTAGCCCTGAAGACCAAACGCAGCTTCCTCGTTGGCCCTTTTCACTCCTTCGTTGAATGGTTCCCCACATGTAGTCACCTATTGTATCTGACTTACATGACGGATTTGCCCCGATTTGGCATACTGAAAGAAGAAACCGTTTTGAATTCTGATTACAATATCAATGTAGCCTGTCAGTAGTATATAAACCGTAAATTCCTTATCATTGACCTACTTTTGTGGAGCATGTGTGGAGGGATTTCCCAGTGGGGGTTTCCCACGGGAGGGGATTCCCCAGTGGGGGTTTCCCAATGACGATCACGTGATCAAGGCATGTCTAGACTTGTTCTGGGTTGTACAGTTCTGCCATACGGAGGATGGGTACTAGTATTTCAAATAAATTAATTAATTAATTAATTTTAATTAATTACTTGTAAAATGGCGGTGTTTTTAGACGGCGCAAGGTAGCAAACGAGGCGGTGGGCACGTCACGGGGAGAAAACCCCCTCACATTACCCTCAAAAAAACGTCTAAGCCATATAATAATAATAAACATAATCTATAGGTGTTGTACCATGTTAATAGGATCAGTCTAGCATCTGTACCACCCTAGGGTCGAGTGTTTATTGTCCCGTGTATCTCCGCAAGAAAACAACAAACAAAATGGCGGCTCCAGGATGGTGCGGGGACGCCCTTTCCCCATCACGGCGTCGACCGTAGCGCCATCTGCACACATTGACGCAAGGGAGACAACTCGTGTGGCCCAAGGATATGGAAATAGCCGTGTTGGAGCTAGGGGAGTGACTACTGGTCCAGTGGGGTCGAGTGAGGTATCAATGTGAAGCCTATGTGAGGGGGCATGTAATGGGCTGGGTGTGGGGTTGAACTAGCGTCATTCTGCGCATGCGCGGTGGCCGAAGGGTATGAAAATAGCCGTTTTGGAGCTAGCGAAGCCAATAATGGTCCAATGGGGTCGAGTGAGGTATCAAAGTGAAGCTTATGTGAAGGGGCATCTGACTGGACTAGCGGCTTGGGCGTTGTCACCAATCTGCGCATGCGCGGTGGCCGAAGGGTATGGAAATAGCCGTGTTGGGAGCTAGCGAAGCCAATAATGGTGCAATGGGATCGAGTGAGGTATCAAAGTGAAGCTTAGGTGAAGGGGCATCTGACTGGACTAGCGGCTTGGGCGTTGTCACCATTCTGCGCATGCGCGGTGGCCCAAGGGTATGGAAATAGCCGTGTTGGGAGCTAGGGGAGTTACTACTGGTCCAGTGGGGTCGAGTGAGGTATCAAAGTGAAGCTTAGGTGAAGGGGCATCTGACTGGACTAGCGGATTTGAAATAGCGTCATTCTGCGCATGCGCGGTGGCCCAAGGGTATGGAAATAGCCGTGTTGGGAGCTAGCGAAGCCAATAATGGTGCAATGGGGTCGTATGAGGTATCAAAGTGAAGCCTAGGTGAAGGGGCATCTGACTGGACTAGTGGGTGTGAACTAGCGTCATTCTGCGCATGCGCATAGACGTTTTGGAGCTAGCGAAGACAATAATGGTCCGATGGGGTCGAGTGAGGTATCAAAGTGAAGCTTAGATGAAGGGGCATCTAATGGGTTGGGTGTGCGGTAGCCATTCTGCGCATGCGCAGATGCAATGCGGAGCTCTCGTCCAATCAGAAGCGAGTATTTCAAATCCGCCACGGAGCTCTCGTCCAATCAGAAGCGAGTATTTTGACCCGGTGCATTATGGGACATATCCAAGATGGCGGCACGTATGTTCAAGATGGCGGCACATCCGGTGTCGAAAACTGGCCATTTTTGTCGGGATGGGGTCACCTAGTGTCGAAAACTGGACCCTGTATGGGTCCCGCTAGACGTGTTGGAGCTAGGGGAGCCACGAATGGTCCAATGGGGTCGAGTGAGGTATCAAAGTGAAGGGGCATCTGACTGGACTAGTGGGTTTGAACTAGCGGCATTCTGCGCATGCGCAGTCTGGCCGTAGTATAGAAATAGACGTGTTGGAGCTAGGGGAGCCCCTAATGGACCGATGGAGTTGTATGAGGTATCCATGTGAAGCATTCGTGAAGGGTCATCTGATGGGTTGGGTGTGCGGTAGGAATATCATTCTGCGCATGCGCAGACGCAATGCGGAGCTCTCGTCCAATCAGAAGCGAGTATTTCAAATCCGTCACAGAGCTCTCAGCCAATCAGAAGCGAGTATTTTGACCCGGTGCATTATGGGCCATATCCAAGATGGCGGCACGTATGTTCAAGATGGCGGCACATCCGGTGTCGAAAACTGGCCATTTCTTCGGGATGTGGTCACCTAGTGTCGAAAACTGGACCCTGTATGGGTCCCGCTAGCGCCTTGACGCCATGATATAGACCGGAGAGAGAAAACAACAACAACAAGGATGACACATGAGGGAACAACAACAACAACAAGTTTTTTTCATATAGTTTATTTTCCCCTTCCATCATAACATACCCACGCTGGGGGAGCCACGTTGGGTATGTTTACAATTCAAGAAAGACTCTTGTCCAATCAGAGACCGCCATTTGCATCTGTCCTATTCGTTCCTGTCCGTTAGATGTATTCTTGTCCAATCAGAAGTCGCCATTTCAGAGAGTTCGTTCTTCGGTCATGTTCATTCTGAACCGTTTATTCTAATCATCGTCGGACAGGCCTGGATATTCTTCGGGCAGCATGTCCTGAAACAGTTGTTTGCGCATTCTGATCGCATTTTCCAGGGCCTCTGTGGATGGTAGTCCCATATCCTCTTCCAAGTGACGCTTGGTCTTCATGATGGACCTGTGCGTGGGGTCCCCTTTCATTTCAAGCGGTAGTAAGGTATACTGTTCATAGATCGCCATGGCTGTTTTCCTGATGCGGAGCGCATTTGGGTGTACGTCTGTTGTAAATTATCCTCTCCGGCGTCCTCGATCGCTTCAGCGTGAGTATTGATAGCTGCTGTCACAATACGATCCCAGAAGGTGGGTTCTGCCTCACTTTCCTGGGATGTAGGCTGACTCTCTGAGGTCAAGCTCTCCATATCAGTAGATATACTGTCAGCAATCTTGGATTCGGTATCAGTCGATGCACTCTCATCAATCTCTGTGTCAGTATCTGCCTCAACGGGCTCCTCGGCGTCTTCAATCCCATGTATATTTTTCTGGTGTCGCATCATATCGTAATGTCTGGTGAACGTGCGTTCACACTCAGAACAAGTATAAGCCATGTTGACGGTTGAACGTCGACTGTGCGTGTTTTGGGAATACGCTCGCTTTTATAGACAGTAACAGTCATCGACGCTTAGCTCAACGCCCTGGTGAATTAGCTCAGAAGCTCTGATTTCATGGAATTGACATCAATTCATCGAAATGCAGTGACGCCCGTCAACGCCCGTCGTTACGCCTTAACGCTCGTCTCAACGCTTTAACACACTTTCTTAACGCTTTTAACGACGTTTAATGATGCGTTCGAACAAATGTTTCTTTTTGTGCTATTGCTCTGACATACGCCGCTTTCCAGTTCATGCCCGAGGTTTTCAACATCGACGCTGTTATTTCAATTTCCATATGGACTGGATCCTTATCCAACAATTTCATATGGGTCAGTAAGTCGACATACTGCTGACGTAAAGCCCGTCGTAGTCTGGGTGCCAATCTGTTATGGGCTAAAATTGCAGCTTCCTCTCTCGAATACCCTTTGCGTTGAAACTTGTTTCCTGTGGCCTCCAAAATCTCGCCCATCTCGGTGTCCATACTTTCTTTGAACAAATCCTTCCATAGCCTCGAGTTCACATTATGTTCTTCAACCTCGGGTTGGGCCTTCACGGTTGGATGATATTCCGGGATTGGTGATATGAAGAAGGCCCGCTGTACGGGGGTGGGTTGCTGCTTCACCAAATGTGGACTCGGTGGATGGTGTAGGGGCTGTGGTGATCCCTCGCCGGGTAGCAGGTGGGTCGTCAGCCGGCGATCTTCGGGGGTATGGGCCGTACGGACGACTTGTCGCTTCTTGAAACGCCTGCATGAAATGGTCGATGTTCTGAGGATAAATTCGACTACCAAACACACGAATTTGTGCTCTGTCAATGGGGTTGGAGAACAACACAAAGTATTGGCAGTTCAAGGCAATATCTCTGGACGCCTTCCCTTGAGGAAAGAGATTCTGGGTCAAATAGATGACGGACAGATTGCGATGATGGGACCCTTTGGTGAATAGGTCGGCGATTAATTGTCCTTGGCCGCACTCATCAGATCATCTAGCACTACCACGTTGGTCTGCTCGGGGTCAAAGTAATACGGTTCGTCTATGTCATGAGGAATCCCTGGGACGAAACTCACATTCTGTAATCGCGTAGTTTCGTAGGCGGGCTGCCATTGGCTATAACACCAAACAACACGTGTCGGAGCTGGGGTTGCCACACCTTCCTCTAAGAACTTCATTACCCAGGACGTCTTTCCACATGCCGTAGGGCCGCTCACCGTCATCGTGTAGGGATGCTCTACTGCACTTGCTGGACCTATAGCGGGACTCGGTGGTGTCTCTTGGTTGTGTTTGCCTTGAATGTGCCTGAGCATACTATCGCGACGAGAAAAGGTTCTCTGACAGAACGAAACCTTTGCGCGCCGGGGTCAAAGGTCAGTTCCGGTCACGCGAACGGAAGCGGAAGTAACCTCACAGAGGTCGTATGCAAATGTCACTTCCGAGATCTGAGCTCCACAGGCTTTGAGCTCCAAGAGCTCCGATCCAAGAGCTCTGCCACACGGGAGTTCCCACCACCACCACCACCGGGCGTTGACGCCCGTCAACGCCCGGTGGTGGCGGTGGTGGTGGTGGTGGTGATGTGTGTGTGTGGTAGTGTGTGGTGGTGGTGTCTGTACATATAAGAATGAACATGTGTCCCTCATCAGTCCTTATGTATTGGTCGACAGATCAACATGTCGTGTACGTGTACGTTGTGTCAGAGAACCTTCTCTCGTCGCGATAGTATGATCAGGCACATTCAAGGCAAACACAACCAAGAGACACCACCGAGTCCCGCTATAGGTCCAGCAAGTGCAGTAGAGCATCCCTACACGATGACGGCGAGCGGCCCTACGGCATGTGGAAAGACGTCCTGGGTAATGAAGTTCTTAGAGGAAGGTGTGGCAACCCCAGCTCCCACACGTGTTGTTTGGTGTTATAGCCAATGGCAGCCCGCCTACGAAACTACGCGATTACAGAATGTGAGTTTCGTCCCAGGGATTCCTCATGACATAGACGAACCGTATTACCTTGACCCCGAGCAGACCAACGTGGTAGTGCTAGATGATCTGATGAGTGCGGCCAAGGACAATTCGAAAATCGCCGACCTATTCACCAAAGGGTCCCATCATCGCAATCTGTCCGTCATCTATTTGACCCAGAATCTCTTTCCTAAAGGGAAGGCGTCCAGAGATATTGCCTTGAACTGCCAATACTTTGTGTTGTTCTCCAACCCCATTGACAGAGCACAAATTCGTGTGTTTGGTAGTCGAATTTATCCTCAGAACATCGACCATTTCATGCAGGCGTTTCAAGAAGCGACAAGTCGTCCGTACGGCTACCTGTTCGTAGATTTAAAAGCCCATACTCCCGAAGATCGCCGGCTGACGACCCACCTGCTACCCGGCGAGGAATCACCACAGCCCCTACACCATCCACCGAGTCCACATTTGGTGAAGCAGCAACCCACCCCCGTACAGCGGGCCTTCTTCATGTCACCAGTCCCGGAATATCATCCAACCGTGAAGGTCCAACCCGAGGTTGAAGAACATAATGTGAACTCGAGGCTATGGAAGGATTTGTTCAAAGAAAGTATGGACGCCGAGATGGGCGAGATTTTGGAGGCCACAGGAAACAAGTTTCAACGCAAAGGATATTCGAAAGAGGAAGCTGCAATTTTAGCCCATAACAGATTGGCACCCAGATTACGACGGGCTTTACGTCAGCAGTATGTCGACTTACTGACCCATATGAAATTGTTGGATAAGGATCCAGTCCATATGGAAATTGAAAGAACAGCGTCGATGTTGAAAACCTCGGGCATAAACTGGAACATTTGTTCGAACGCATCATTAAACGTCGTTAAAGCGTTAAGAAAGTGTGTTAAAGCGTTGAGACGAGCGTTAAGGCGTAACGACGGGCGTTGACGGGCGTCACTGCATTTCGATGAATTGATGTCAATTCCATGAAATCAGAGCTTCTGAGCTAATTCACAAGGGCGTTGAAGCGTTGAGCTAAGCGTCGATGACCGTTACTGTCTATAAAAGCGAGCGTATTCCCAAAACACGCACAGTCGACGTTCAACCGTCAACATGGCTTATACTTGTTCTGAGTGTGAACGCACGTTCACCAGACATTACGATATGATGCGACACCAGAAAATATACATGGGATTGAAGACGCCGAGGAGCCCGTTGAGGCAGATACTGATACAGAGATTGATGAGAGTGCATCGACTGATACCGAATCCAAGATTGCTGACAGTATATCTACTGATATGGAGAGCTTGACCTCAGAGAGTCAGCCTACATCCCAGGAAAGTGAGGCAGAACCGACCTTCTGGGATCGTATTGTGACAGCAGCTATCAATACTCACGCTGAAGCGATCGAGGACGCCGGAGAGGATAATTTACAACAGACGTACACCCAAATGCGCTCCCGCATCAGGAAAACAGCCATGGCGATCTATGAACAGTATACCTTACTACCGCTTGAAATGAAAGGTCCATCATGAAGACCAAGCGTCACTTGGAAGAGGATATGGGACTACCATCCACAGAGGCCCTGGAAAATGCGATCAGAATGCGCAAACAACTGTTTCAGGACATGCTGCCCGAAGAATATCCAGGCCTGTCCGACGATGATTAGAATAAACGGTTCAGAATGAACATGACCGAAGAAGGAACTCTCTGAAATGGCGACTTCTGATTGGACAAGAATACATCTAACGGACAGGAACGAATAGGACAGATGCAAATGGCGGTCTCTGATTGGACAAGAGTCTTTCTTGAATTGTAAACATACCCAACGCGGCTCCCCCAGCGTGGGTATGTTATGATGGAAGGGGAAAATAAACTATATGAAAAAAAACTTGTTGTTGTTGTTGTTCCCTCATGTGTCATCCTTGTTGTTGTTGTTTTCTCTCTCCGGTCTATATCATGGCGTCAAGGCGCTAGCGGGACCCATACAGGGTCCAGTTTTCGACACTAGGTGACCACATCCCGAAGAAATGGCCAGTTTTCGACACCGGATGTGCCGCCATCTTGAACATACGTGCCGCCATCTTGGATATGGCCCATAATGCACCGGGTCAAAATACTCGCTTCTGATTGGCTGAGAGCTCTGTGACGGATTTGAAATACTCGCTTCTGATTGGACGAGAGCTCCGCATTGCGTGTGCGCATGCGCAGAATGATATTCCTACCGCACATCCAACCCATCAGATGACCCTTCACGAATGCTTCACATGGATACCTCATACAACTCCATCGGTCCATTAGGGGCTCCCCTAGCTCCAACACGTCTATTTCTATACTACGGCCAGACTGCGCATGCGCAGAATGCCGCTAGTTCAAACCCACTAGTCCAGTCAGATGCCCCTTCACTTTGATACCTCACTCGACCCCATTGGACCATTCGTGGCTCCCCTAGCTCCAACACGTCTAGCGGGACCCATACAGGGTCCAGTTTTCGACACTAGGTGACCCCATCCCGACAAAAATGGCCAGTTTTCGACACCGGATGTGCCGCCATCTTGAACATACGTGCCGCCATCTTGGATATGTCCCATAATGCACCGGGTCAAAATACTCGCTTCTGATTGGACGAGAGCTCCGTGGCGGATTTGAAATACTCGCTTCTGATTGGACGAGAGCTCCGCATTGCATCTGCGCATGCGCAGAATGGCTACCGCACACCCAACCCATTAGATGCCCCTTCATCTAAGCTTCACTTTGATACCTCACTCGACCCCATCGGACCATTATTGTCTTCGCTAGCTCCAAAACGTCTATGCGCATGCGCAGAATGACGCTAGTTCACACCCACTAGTCCAGTCAGATGCCCCTTCACCTAGGCTTCACTTTGATACCTCATACGACCCCATTGCACCATTATTGGCTTCGCTAGCTCCCAACACGGCTATTTCCATACCCTTGGGCCACCGCGCATGCGCAGAATGACGCTATTTCAAATCCGCTAGTCCAGTCAGATGCCCCTTCACCTAAGCTTCACTTTGATACCTCACTCGACCCCACTGGACCAGTAGTAACTCCCCTAGCTCCCAACACGGCTATTTCCATACCCTTGGGCCACCGCGCATGCGCAGAATGGTGACAACGCCCAAGCCGCTAGTCCAGTCAGATGCCCCTTCACCTAAGCTTCACTTTGATACCTCACTCGATCCCATTGCACCATTATTGGCTTCGCTAGCTCCCAACACGGCTATTTCCATACCCTTCGGCCACCGCGCATGCGCAGATTGGTGACAACGCCCAAGGCGCTAGTCCAGTCAGATGCCCCTTCACATAAGCTTCACTTTGATACCTCACCATTGGACCATTATTGGCTTCGCTAGCTCCAAAACGGCTATTTTCATACCCTTCGGCCACCGCGCATGCGCAGAATGACGCTAGTTCAACCCCACACCCAGCCCATTACATGCCCCCTCACATAGGCTTCACATTGATACCTCACTCGACCCCACTGGACCAGTAGTAACTCCCCTAGCTCCAACACGGCTATTTCCATATCCTTAGGCCACACGAGTTGTCTCCCTTGCGTCAATGTGTGCAGATGGCGCTACGGTCGACGCCGTGATGGGGAAAGGGCGCCCCCGCACCATCCTGGAGCCGCCATTTTGTTTGTTGTTTTCTTGCGGAGATACACGGGACAATAAACACTCGACCCTAGGGTGGTACAGATGCTAGACTGATCCTATTAACATGGTACAACACCTATAGATTGTGTTTATTACTATTATATGGCTTAGAGGTTTTTTTGAGGGTAATGTGAGGGTTTTTTCTCCCCGTGACGTCCCCACCGCCTCGTTTGCTCCCTTGCGCCGTCTAAAAACACCGCCATTTTACAAGTAATTAATTAAAATTAATTAATTAATTAATTAATTAATTAATTAATTAATTAATTAATTTATTTGAAATACTAGTACCCATCCTCCGTATGGCAGAACTGTGCAACCCAGAACAAGTCTAGACATGCCTTGATCACGTGATCGTCATTGGGAAACCCCCACTGGGGAATCCCCTCCCGTGGGAAACCCCCACTGGGAAATCCCTCCACACATGCTCCACAAAAGTAGGTCAATGATAAGGAATTTACGGTTTATATACTACTCCTGTCAAACAAGGACATTCTTTGTTAATCAAGATCATTTGTTAAGGATGGAGTTCGTCGTCCAACACGGAAGATGCTTGGCGCACTGCTACGAACACAGGTTTTCAGAGTTTTCCTAGTATGGTTTTATCTCTGTTTTTGCCTGGGCGGCGTCCGGTATCGAAGTAGGCTTCTTGAATTTTGTGAAAAAACGTTTTGATTTCCTGTACCGCGCGGCCGGGCTAGGGAACCTTGGCTACTCTATTTGAAATAAAGAGCGGATGTTGAAATAATAAATATTTTATGTTCGTTTGAGTGCAGCGAATTAGAACAGAATATATATTCTACGTCAACATCGATTTACTACATTGCAATTACGTATCTATGGTATGGTAAAGCTAGTCAAATGGTATTCAACTGTACTTTTTTGTTAATTTTTGGAATTTATTTGAACGCAGAAATAGTTAACCAAATGCTGTGATACCGTCAAATT
>JAVTVY010026849.1:0-11430 GCA_036873755.1 Hanleya hanleyi | reverse complement strand
CAGTCCTGTATGTCCGGAAAGTGAAACCGAATCCAGCCGTTCAATTGGGACACCTCAAAGCCTTGGAAACAAAACCAGCCCAGTACCCTATCCGGCGTGTGCAAACCAAAGTGTTCTCTGTGTCGGCTGGAAATATGAGCGCCAACAAAGAAAACCTGTTCCTGGGGAACTACCCAAGCGATTGATCCTGGCCTGTGTGGGAAATACCAGTTTCAGCGGAGCCTACCCAGAGAACCCGTTTGACTTTAAACATTTCGGCATCAATTTTGTGGCCCTGCATGTGGACGGACAACAGGTCCCAGCCACGGCCTTAACACCGAACTTTGGGCGGAGGAATTTCATTCGAGCCTATCAGAGCCTGTTTACAGCCACCGGTCAAATAAACCAGGACGAAGGAATATGATCAGTCGGGAGGACTACGGGAACGGATACACGTTGTTCTGTTTCGATCTGACCCCCACCTTAGAGAACGACCATCAGCTGGCCCTCGCCAAGCAAGGCAATTTACGGTTGGGAATCCACTTTGCACGAGCCCTCCGGAGCACCGTCAATGTGATCTGCTACGCCGAGTTTGACAACATCATTCAAGTGGACAAGGCGCGCAACGTCCTGTGTGACTTCTCGACCTAACATGGATACAGCGTGCTGGAGAATGACTCAGAGACACGTATGGTCTTTCAAGGGGTGTTCGCCCGAGATGTGTTCCCATTAGACCGTATGTATCCTGCTGCTTACGTTCTCAACACGGACCCGATGGATCGGCCAGGTGAACATTGGGTGGCCGTGTACTTGACAGAACAGCAGGGGGAATACTTTGACCCGTACGGCCTACACCCTCCATCCCGATTTAACAGACTTCATGGATCAAGGCACAGAGACGTGGTGTTGGAACAGTCAAACGTTGCAAAGCCTGACCAGTGGCGTGTGCGGACACATGTTTGTTTTACCTGTACCATCGATGGGGAAGACCCTTATCTACTATCGTACAGATGTTTGACGAGTACCCCCAGGCCGAGGACCGCGATGTACTCGTCTATGACTGGGCCGCCCATCATTTCAATGTACAAGCCCCGTTCTGGGCTTAAGTTAATTACAAGCCTCTTGTTCTGGGCTTAAGTTTACAAGCCCCTTGTTCTGGGCTTCAATGTACAAGCCCCTTGTTCTGGGCTTCAATTAATTACAAGCCCCTTGTTCTGGGCTTCAGTTTTCACGTGGTTGTTCTCACGTTGTTGTTGTTGTTCACTGAATAAAAAAATGAGATCTCACCAAAAAACCCTGTCTTGTGTGTTTTATTCCTAATGCATCAATGCCCAATATGGAGATTCAGTCCAACTGAAATCAGTGGTGTAGGATGGGGCCAAAATGTAACCCATCAAGGTTAGAATGCAAGAGCACTATAGTGAAAATAGAGAGCCAATGAAATCAGCCTACAGACCAAGTACGTGTTTTTGGTCTAGGTTTGGAGCGGGCATTTCATTGAGGTACGTGTATACGGTGAGTAAAAAGACCGTCCAACACGTATAGATTATGTTGATGACTATGTCTCAGGTAACCCATCAAGTTTAGAATGCAAGAGCACTATAGTAAAAAATAGAGAGCCAATGAATCAGCCTACAGACCAAGTACGTGTCTTTGGTCTAGGGGTTTGGAGCGGCATTTCATTGAGGTACGTGTATACGGTGAGTGAAGAGACTCGTCCAACACGTATAGATTATGACTATAAGTCTTATGAGCATAATGCATGAAAGTGGCTTTGAACATTGTGTATTAGCTAATCAGTGAAGCCTAGAATGGAGCCAAAGGTAACCCATCCATGTCCAGAAAACATTACCCGGGTGTACAAGAACCCAGATGTAGGCGCGGACGTCAGCGAAAAAGCACACCGTGAATACCCCAATTCGATAATTGATTGTTCTGACCGCTGATTGGTTCTTTTTCTCGGGACCGCTGATTGGCTCTTTTTCGACCGCTGATTGGTCCAAATGGAACTGCCCATCTTTCCCAGGTTCATCTAGAATCCCCTTTTTTTGTGCTCAAGCTCTGACTATAGCGATACCGCAACATTGTCTCATTGGACATTGGACCGTCTGACCCGGAGGTGACCCTTTGACCTTTGACCCGCGTCCGCGCGCGCGCGCGCACTGCCGGGGATGACGCGGGATGACGCGCGCGCGCTGCGGGGCGCTGGGGCGGGAAAACACCCCGGCGGTTGAACATTGGAACTCTTGTGGGTTTGGAGGATGAACATACGGACGTCTAAGGGAAAAAAATTGGAACTCTTCTATGTTTGGAGGTAGTGTTTAGTGAAAACCCGGAAGTGACGTGACAACCCAATGTCACTGTTCGGTAATATTTTGACTGAATACTATAATATTTGCATTGTACTAGTGACGTAAGTTTCAGAACACAACAATATATATTTTTCCAAAAATCGGACAAAACGTTCTCAATAGATTAGTTGGGACACACAATAGAGAGAGCATTTCAGTACACCTCAAAAAAATGAAACCTGGACGGGTATCCTTCATCTCGAGGGGACGCAAGTTCGATTCTTACTTTCATTATGTGAGTATGTGTTGGACATGTGATCTTTAAATTTTATTATCATCAATACACCTAAACGGTATAGTTCAACCCCACCCCAGCCCATTAGATGTCCCTTCATGAATGCTTCAATTTGATACCTCACTCGACCCCATTGGTCCATTAGGGGCTCTCCTAGCTCCAAAAAGGCTATTTTCATACCCTTTTGGCCGCCGCGCATGCGCAGAATCACCCTAATTCAACCCCACACCCAGCCCATCAAATGCCCCTTCACCTACAAGCCCCTTCAATGTACAAGCCCCTTGTTCTGGGCTTCAGTTAATTACAAGCCCCTTGTTCTGGGCTTCAATTAATTACAAGCCCCTTGTTCTGGGCTTGAGTTTTCACGTGGTTGTTCTCACGTTGTTGTTGTTCACTGAATAAAAAAAAATGAGATCTCACCAAAAAACCCTGTCTTGTGTGTTTTATTCCTAATGCATTAATGCCCAATGTGGAGATTCAGTCAAACTGAAATCAGTGGTGTAGGATGGGGCCAAAATGTAACCCATCAAGTTTAGAATGCAAGAGCACTATAGTGAAAAATAGAGAGCCAATGAAATCAGCCTACAGACCAAGTACGTGTCTTTGGTCTAGGTTTGGAGCGGGCATTTCATTGAGGTACGTGTATACGGTGAGTAAAAAGACTCGTCCAACACGTATAGATTATGTTGATGACTATAAGTTCTAGGTAACCCATCAAGTTTAGAATGCAAGAGCACTATAGTAAAAATAGAGAGCCAATGAAATCAGCCTACAGACCAAGTACGTGTCTTTGGTCTAGGTTTGGAGCGGGCATTTCATTGAGGTACGTGTATACGGTGAGTGAAGAGACTCGTCCAGCACGTATAGATTATGACTATAAGTTCTATGAGCATAATGCATGAAAGTGGCTTTGAACACCGTATTAGCCAATCAGTGGCCTAGAATGGAGCCAAAGGTAACCCATCCATGTCCAGAAAAACATTACCCGGGTGTACAAGAACCCAGATGTAGGCGCGGACGTCAGAGAAAGCACACCGTGAATACCCCAATTCGATTGGCTGATTGTTCGACCGCTGATTGGTTCTTTTTCTCGACCGCTGATTGGCTCTTTTTCTCGACCGCTGATTGGTCCAAATGGAACTTCCCATCTTTCCCAGGTTCATCTAGAATCCCCCCCTTTTTTTGTGCTCAAGCTCTGACTATAGCGATGCCGCAACATTGTCTCATTGGACATTGGACCGTCTGACCTGGAGGTGACCCTTTGACCTTTTGACCCGCGTCCGCGCGCGCACTGCCGGGGATGACGCGGGATGACGCGCGCGCGCGCGCTGCGGGGCGCTGGGGCGGAGCGGGAAAACACCCCGGCGGTTGAACATTGGAACTCTTGTGGGTTTGGAGGATGAACATACGGACGTCTAAGGGAAAAAATTGGAACTCTTCTATGTTTGAAGGTAGTGTTTAGTGAAAACCCGGAAGTGACGTCACAACCCACGTCACTGTTCGGTAATATTTTGACTGAATACTATAATATTTGCATTGTACTAGTGACGTAAGTTTCAGAACACAACAATATATATTTTTCCAAAAATCGGACAAAACGTTCTCAATAGATTAATTGGGACACACAATAGAGAGAGCATTTCAGTACACCTCAAAAAAATGAAACCTGGACGGGTATCCTTCATCTCGAGGGGACGCAAGTTCGATTCTTGCTTTCATTATGTGAGTATGTGTTGGAGTATGTGGATAATTTTATTATCATCAATACACCTAAACGGTATAGTTCAACCCCACCCCAGCCCATTAGATGTCCCTTCACCTCACCTTCAATTTGATACCTCACTCGACCCCATTGGTCCATTAGGGGCTCTCCTAGCTCCAAAAAGGCTATTTTCATACCCTTTTGGCCGCCGCGCATGCGCAGAATCACCCTAATTCAACCCCACACCCAGCCCATCAAATGCCCCTTCACCTCACCTTCAATTTGATACCTCACTCGACCCCATTGGTCCAATAGGGGCGCTCCTAGCTCCAAAAAGGCTATTTTCACACCCTTTGGCCGCCGCGCATGCGCAGAATGCCGATAGTTCAACCCCACATCCAGCCCATTAGATGCTCCTTCACCTCACCTTCAATTTGATACTTCACTCGACCCCACTGGACCAGTAGTCAATCCCCTAGCTCCAACACGGCTATTTTCATACCCTTTGGCCGCCGCGCATGCGCAGAATCACCCTAATTCAACCCACACCCAGTCCATTAGATGCCCCTTCATGAATGCTTCAATTTGATACCTCACTCGACCCCACTGGACCAGTAGTCAATCTCCTAGCTCCAAAAAGGCTATTTTCATACCCTTCGGCCACCGCGCATGCGCACAATGCCGATAGTTCAATCCCACACCCAGCCCATTAGATGCCCCCTCACCTAAGCTTCACTTTGATACCTCACTCGATCCCATCGGACCATTTTATCTAGGGACTACTTTTTCTCCGCGGAAGCTTTTTCCCGAGACCGAATCACCGCCAGACATGACTGCATCACCGCGGATGAATACATTCTTGCACTCACTCACACCACCCACACATAGGCCGCCATCTTGTCCCACCACCCACATATTCTTGTACCCACCTCCCACCACACGACACAAAAACTGGCCGCCATCTTGTACCCACCTCCCACCACACGACACAAAAACTGGCCGCCATCTTGTACCCACCTCCCACCACACGACACAAAAACAGGCCGCCATCTTGTACCCACCTCCCACCCATACACGACACAAAAACAGGCCGCCATCTTGTACCCACCTCCCACCACACGACACAAAAACTGGCCGCCATCTTGTACCCACCTCCCACCACACGACACAAAAACTCCCACCACACGATTACACGACACAAAAACTGGCCGCCATCTTGTACCCACCTCCCACCACACGACACAAAAACTCACCGCCATCTTGTACCCACCTCCCACCACACACGACACAAAAACTGGCCGCCATCTTGTACCCACCTCCCACCACACACGACACAAAAACTGGCCGCCATCTTGTACCCACCTCCCACCACACACACACACGCATGCGCACACCACCCATTGTGACGTCACAAAAGGTTCTGCGCATGCGCAGTGAGGGGCTAAAACGCGAATTTGCTTGCTGTATACTACTAACCACATGATAGATGGTCTGTTTAATATCCTAAATACTCTAATTACATGATCCACATTCATTTATTTTACATGCATGCCCCCTATCGGAAAATTTTGAATTTTTACGCTCGATTTCCTGCATTTTAGCGTAGTTTAATGCTAAACTGGGGGGTTTTATACCTTATATAATTTTCGTATTTCCAATCTACGGGCAAAAAGGCGGGGGGGGGGTGCGTTCGCACCACACGCACCATGTGTAGCGACGCCCTTGCACCAATATGTTCAATTTGAATATCATCAGTGAAAATTAGGTCGATTACATAACGCAGCTTGTGGATTATAGCAACTATTTGCCCACATCTTGGATTGACTCACTTTGCGCCACTAAGCTACCGACCGGACATGGCCAGCATGATTTTTTGTACTCTACATATATAATATGAAAATCACCAAGACGTTTTGCCCCTCAAGATGGTACCGTACCAGTAAGTGGTCTAGCTCATGGACTATAGAGGAATACCTCGCGAGTTAGACATACATGTACGAAATGATCCGTCATCCTGGACTCTTATAACCCTCAAATGAATGGATGGGCCGAGCGTGGGACTTGAGGTGCTGATGGAAACTTTCCTGTGAAGTCATGTGGTTGATTTTAGTCCTCAGACGTGGCCAATTTTTCCCCATCTCTTTCATATCGCTTCAATTTTGTACAAAAAGGGGTCTATTCTGTCATTGCCACAGCGTCAGGATCAATAGGGCAAAGAGCACTACAGTGAGACGGACGAGCCATCGCTGGTTCCAGCGTGACCGCTCGTGGTCCATAGTCCGGGCATCAAGGATAGCTGTCATATTCCAGTAGTGGTGATTTAGCACACCTCTCCATGGAGTTGATGTACTCACCACTGAGGTTGATATCCGAATGCTGTAACGTCACGTTATAAAAGTCTCCATGATGACCGTACTAATATATTAACATTGCCTCCTTTTTCTTTTCCTTTTTGTTTTAGAATCCACAGCGGCAATTTCATTTCCATTAGCTCCTTAAAGTTCAACAACACAAAGTTCAAAAGTCATTCATAACTTCAACAATAACTTATGTACACATGTACAGATTTCCAATGTTCCTAAAGCGATCTAGACATCAAAATCTATGCTCCCATTTTGGAACACAGATAGCAGTTCATTTCCAGACGCTCCTCTTTTTGTCAAGCAATCTGCAAGTTGACTTTTTCCTGAACACCATCTCACTGATTCTACTTCTCTTCCAATCATTTCCTTGATTGATCCTATGTCAATCCTTAGCCTTCTGTCATTTACCTGCTTGGTAGAGTAGACTGCTTCAACAAGACTCTTGTTGTCCACAAATGCCACAATTGGCAACTTTGCATCTGGAATTACTTCGAACAGTAATGCTTTTAGGAATACAGCTTCTTCCAATCCTACAGCAAGCGCTAAACTTTCAGCTGCCAGTGTAGAGCGTACAACTCTCTTGATCTTGTTGGTTCTCCATGAGATGGGACACACCTTTCCCTTGCAAGTGATGAATACAATAAGTCACATGGCACTACTTACACCATCAGACAAATTCGCCAAGGACGCATCTGTGAAAACACACAGCTTCCACTCAGAAGAGTTGCCTAAGTCTCTGAATGTCACATATGAGTCAATTTCTTTCAATTTTCTCATCATTTTTCTGGCACATACAAGATCCTGAACTGTAGCTGAGTTGTTCTTTATGCTCATGTCAATCATTTCAAATGCTATATCTGGTCTTGAACCACGAACTATCCAATTCATAGATCCAAGCAGAGATCTGTAATCAGTTAGACCTTTAGAATCCAATTCTGCCTTCTTTTGCATGGTCTTCTCCAACTCCATTCTGCTCACATCTACATTTTCAACGTAGTCAGTTTGATCAAGTATGATTCTGTCCTTGTTCTGATGAATCTGAAAACCAACGTATGAGAAGTCCTTCTCCTCAAGTTTTCCAGCAAGGAATCTGCTACGCAACGGAACCATTACTTCTTCATCAAAAATCTTCTCACCAGCATGCAGGAAATCATCGATGTGACTCACCATCATACCGACCAGCCGTCCATTCTCATCTTTCTTGTAATATACCGAAGGTTCTATTTTGCACTGTTGGCATCCTAGTCTTGTCATCTCTGCAGCCACTGAGAGATAAAACTGTCTTGACGCATCACTTAATCCATATAGGCATCTCTTGAGTTTCCAGATGTGTCCCTCCTGTACATCAGCTTCCTTCGGTGGTACACATCTCGCTCTAATTCTTCACCTTGTAGAAATGCAGACTTTATGTCTGTTGTCTTAATTGTCCATTGACGAGACGCTGATATAGTTAGAAACAGGCGTACTGCACTTTTCCCCACTGTTGGTGAATCACATTGTATGATTTCTTTCTCTTCAAATCCTCTTGCCACAAGCCTAGCTCTGGATTTTCCATTCTTGAGGGTGAGAACCCATCTTGTAGAAATGCAGCTCTGTCCACAATATGGCACCTCTTCATATGTCTTGAAATTTTGCAATTTCTTCAGTTCCTGTTCTTTGGCTTCATTGCATTCCTTACTTTCCTGTTGTTCCATGGTCAAGAAGGCCACATATACATCACAGCCATCACAATCGCAGGTCTTTGTCTTCTTCTTTATTCTAGCTGACTTTCTTGTCTGAACATATCCTGTTTCAATATCTTGAGACTCAGTACTTCCTTCTTCTTCTGTCTGTACACTGCTTCTATCTGTGTTTGATCTGTTTTCTTCAGCATCTTCATTCTCTCCTACAGTTTGCCTGTCAGTTCCATCTTCTAGCTGTCCTTGACTTGATGCAGCTTCCAAATCTTCAACAAATGTTGGCTGTTGTTCATCATGTGAAGTCTTGATACCAATGCGATTATCATCATGGTCATCGTCACTCTTGAACTTGAACTGATCTTCTACCTTTATCAGCCTATTTGGTGACACTCTCACGAACACACCACCATGCCTCACAAACACAAGCTTCCCATCTTGGCATACCACTTTTCCTGGACCAAGCCATCTGTTCTGTCCATCCCGCTTGTAGTAAACCTGATCACCTTGGCAGAATACTTGCTCAGAAGCCCTGACTTTATGCCTCAGCGCTCTCTTTATCCGCTCTTCTGATTCTGTTTGGATGAAAACCTTCCTAGAATCATGCATAGCATTCAAGTGTTGAGCGAAAACTTCACTTTCAGTAACTCCCTCCAATGCTGGCAAGTTGTTTGTCATGATGTTTGGCAGGTTGGGATTTTTCCAAACACTAGCTGATAACTACTGAATCCATTCCACATTTGTAGAGAGTTCTTAGCCATATTAGCCCATTTCAACAAAACATCCAATGATGTATCAGGATACTGCTCCTTTAACTTGCTTAGCATAGTATCTGTCACTGCATGATTCTTCTCACATAAACCATTCTGAAAGGGACTCTGGGCTGCTGTAGTATGTACACGAAGATCAAGTACTGATGCAACATCTCTACTTTCCTCAGAGCTGAATTCTCCTCCATTATCATACAGCACGCTTTTCAGCACTCCAAACGATCCAATCCAAACTAGCATGATGGCATTGATCATTTCTACTGGCTTCTTTCTCTTGATGAACACTGACTGGGTAAACCTCGACCACATATCAATGAAATGCAGAATCCATCTGTCATTTCCCCACTTCTTGAGATCCATCGTTACCACTTCATTGAAGGTCTTCGCCATAGGCAAGGCAACCACAGGTCTAGGAGGGGTACGTGTATACAGCTTACACACTCTACATTCCTGCTGAATATCTTCCAAATCCTCAGCATATCTGTCTTCCCAAATTCCGGAATCCTTCAGCTGTTCCTGAGTTGGATGAGCAAACTGCCTATGCAGCTTCAGAAGAGTACGACGCCGATCTTTATCAGAAAGTTCTGTCAACTGCACAGCATTGACGCTCTCCACTTCAATATCCTTGAAGATTGATACACAATAATGTCCTGAGGAAGTCAGGTTCAATGCCACATTTATCCCAAGTATTTCCGCACAGTCATTTTCAATATCCATCTTGATCTTGACATTTTTCATGGTTTCTCTTGATAACAGCAACGGTATGTCAGAGTCAACCACATCCGTCCTAATGCTCACTTCCTTTCCAACCAAATGCGCCGGTATGATGTATTCTCCACGTGACTTCAATTTTGTTCCGCCACCAAACTTGAAAATCCTGTTGCTATCTTTCCTAATGATCTTGCATCTATCAGCATCATCCAAAGAGTCCATGTAACTGTCAAACCAGCTGGATCCACACACAGTACTACTACATGCCGTATCCAAAACAGCAGCATTGCTGGCTTCAATCCCAAGTTCTGCAACATTTTGTTTGTTGTAGCCAGTAAAAAGAACTCCATGTTCTTCCTCACCATCATCATAGTTTCCATCCTCGGTCATATGTACTTGTTTCATCTTGCTGTTTTCCCAAGCATGAGGACAGTTCCTGATGAAATGCCGATACGATCCACAACATTTGCATGTCAGACGTTTTCCATCTGCACCAACAGGATTCATATTTCTGTCTTCATCATTACCAGGCCTACCAATACCACCACTATGCTTGTTGAAATTTCTTTTCTCAAATTTCTTACCTCCTTTGCCCTTGTTGTACTTGTAGTAGGAATTCGCCACTAATGTTGGTTCCACTCTGATCGCTCCCGCTAACAATCCACCAACACCTACACCACCAGTACTGCCACCTCCTTTGAACTTCTTTAGCGACTTCTTGGCTTGTTCAAAAAGAGTTTTCTTCTTCTCAAAATCCATTCCAGTCAACACCAAAAGTTTTTCCTCTTGCGTTAATCCAGCCCTACGTAACAGTTTGAACGCCAAAATTTCTGATGGTAAAGTAAGATTATTGACCTTGATTCTTGTGTATTTTTGATCAAAGTTGGCAATATATTGATCTATGGTCTGATCAGCACTCCTAGTGTAATCCTCGAAGTCTTCAAACTTCTGCAGTGCATCTTCTAACTCATCCTTGCCAAGGGTTTTGTTCAACAACTGAATCAATAGATCAAAACCTTTTTCACTGTTCAATTCCTCAATTGGTATTTCTTCAAACACCTTTTCTCTAATTTTCAAACTGTCTTCCTCTGGTAAACTCAACGCAACTACAACGCCTTGTTTATTCTTCGCTAAGTCAGTCACTGCTTGCCACGCCTCAAGCTCTTTTCGGTAAAGTTCATAACTCTTACCTTCCCAATACGCCGGTGCTTTTAGATACACATTTTCCGCTCGCTAATTATCCAACAAACAAACAAAAACTTCAACTTACGCTACTTTACCGCCCACGCCGACGATCAATTCCATGAAATTAAGCTGATTTCTGTTTGTAAACAAAACGAACTCCACTATCGTCTGCTGTGTTGATTTTCCGCTCCATTGAATATCATGATATACACACAAAATGCCCGCCGCAAATGCACACAGAATCCACATGAATCCACGCCGATTTCACTCCACTGCGTACCGCTAGAATTCCGCTAAATTTCCGCTATGATTCGGTCACTTTCCTGAATGAAATCCTCCTAGTTTTCCGTAGATCTTTACAGAAGCGCTGCTACCACTGTTAAACGCATGTACTCACCACTGAGGTTGATATCCGAATGCTGTAACGTCACGTTATAAAAGTCTCCAGGATGACCGTA
>JAVTVY010026848.1:0-104287 GCA_036873755.1 Hanleya hanleyi | reverse complement strand
TTTTTGTTTAAACAAAAAGCTCATATTGCCATGCATATATGGGTGTTATAGACATGACCATGTGCCGTGCTGTGGGCTGAAAGTTGTTTGCTTTTCTTTGCAATTCAAACGGAATAGACAAGACTTGGTTCTACGGCATGGAGAAAAAAGCGTCTGCGGATCATATTTCAATGTGGTGGAATCGGGTTCAGAAATCGACCATTTTTGCTTCAACAAAAAGCTCATCTTGCCATGCATATATGGGTGTTATAGACATGACCATGTGCCGTGCTGTGTGCTGAAAGTTGTTTGCTTTTCTTTGCAATTCAAACCGGGAATAGACAAGACTTGGTTCTACGGCATGGAGAAAAGAGCGTCTCCAGATCATATTTCAATGTGGTGGAATTGGTTCAGAAATCTGACCATTTTTGCTTCAACAAAAAGCTCATATTGCCATGCATATATGGGTGTTATAGACATGACCATGTGCCGTGCTGTGGGCTGAACGTTGTTTGCTTTTCTTGCAATTCAAACGGGGAATAGACAAGACTTGGTTCTACGGCATGGAGAAAAAAGCGTCTCCAGATCATATTTCAATGTGGTGGAATCGGGTTCAGAAATCGACCATTTTACTTCAACAAAAAGCTCATATTGCCATGCATATATGGGTGTTATAGACATGACCATGTGCCGTGCTGTGGGCTGAAAGTTGTTTGCTTTTCTTTTGAATTTAAACGGGGCCGACAAGACTTGGTTCTACGGCATGGAGAAAAAAGCGTCTCCAGATCATATTTCAATGTGGCGGAATCGGGTTCAGAAATCGACCATTTTTGCTTCAACAAAAAGCTCATATTGCCATGCATATATGGGTGTTATAGACATGACCATGTGTCGTGCTGTGGGCTGAAAGTTGTTTGCTTTTCTTTGCAATTCAAACGGGGAATAGACAAGACTTGGTTCTACGGCATGGAGAAAAAAGCGTCTCCAGATCATATTTCAATGTGGTGGAATCGGGTTCAGAAATCGACCATTTTTGCTTCAACAAAAAGCTCATATTGCCATGCATATATGGGTGTTACAGACATGACCATGTGCCGTGCTGTGGGCTGAAAGTTGTTTGCTTTTCTTTGCAATTCAAACGGGGAATAGACAAGACTTGGTTCTACGGCATGGAGAAAAAAGCGTCTCCAGATCATATTTCAATGTGGTGGAATCGGGTTCAGAAATCGACCATTTTTGCTTCAACAAAAAGCTCATATTGCCATGCATATATGGGTGTTATAGACATGACCATGTGCCGTGCTGTGGGCTGAAAGTTGTTTGCTTTTCTTTGCAATTCAAACGGGGAATAGACAAGACTTGGTTCTACGGCATGGAGAAAAAAGCGTCTCCAGATCATATTTCAATGTGGTGGAATCGGGTTCAGAAATCGACCATTTTTGCTTCAACAAAAAGCTCATATTGCCATGCATATATGGGTGTTATAGACATGACCATGTGCCGTGCTGTGGTCTGAAAGTTGTTTGCTTTTCTTTGCAATTCAAACGGGGAATAGACAAGACTTGGTTCTACGGCATGGCGAAAAAAGCGTCTCCAGATCATATTTCAATGAGGTGGAATCGGGTTCAGAAATCGACCATTTTTGCTTCAACAAAAAGCTCATATTGCCATGCATATATGGGTGTTACAGACATGACCATGTGCCGTGCTGTGGGCTGAAAGTTGTTTGCTTTTCTTTGCAATTCAAACGGGGAATAGACAAGACTTGGTTCTACGGCATGGAGAAAAAAGCGTCTCCAGATCATATTTCAATGTGGTGGAATCGGGTTCAGAAATCGACCATTTTTGCTTCAACAAAAAGCTCATATTGCCATGCATATATGGGTGTTATAGACATGACCATGTGCCGTGCTGTGGGCTGAAAGTTGTTTGCTTTTCTTTGCAATTCAAACGGGGAATAGACAAGACTTGGTTCTACGGCATGGAGAAAAAAGCGTCTCCAGATCATATTTCAATGTGGTGGAATCGGGTTCAGAAATCGACCATTTTTGCTTCAACAAAAAGCTCATATTGCCATGCATATATGGGTGTTATAGACATGACCATGTGCCGTGCTGTGGGCTGAAAGTTGTTTGCTTTTCTTTGCAATTCAAACGGGGAATAGACAAGACTTGGTTCTACGGCATGGCGAAAAAGCGTCTCCAGATCATATTTCAATGTGGTGGAATCGGGTTCAGAAATCGACCATTTTTGCTTCAACAAAAAGCTCATATTGCCATGCATATATGGGTGTTATAGACATGACCATGTGCCGTGCTGTGGGCTGAAAGTTGTTTGCTTTTCTTTGCAATTCAAACGGGGAATAGACAAGACTTGGTTCTACGGCATGGAGAAAAAAGCGTCTCCAGATCATATTTCAATGTGGTGGAATCGGGTTCAGAAATCGACCATTTTTGCTTCAACAAAAAGCTCATATTGCCATGCATATATGGGTGTTATAGACATGACCATGTGCCGTGCTGTGGGCTGAAAGTTGTTTGCTTTTCTTTGCAATTCAAACGGGGAATAGACAAGACTTGGTTCTACGGCATGGAGAAAAAAGCGTCTCCAGATCATATTTCAATGTGGTGGAATCGGGTTCAGAAATCGACCATTTTTGCTTCAACAAAAAGCTCATATTGCCATGCATATATGGGTGTTATAGACATGACCATGTGCCGTGCTGTGGGCTGAAAGTTGTTTGCTTTTCTTTGCAATTCAAACGGGGAATAGACAAGACTTGGTTCTACGGCATGGAGAAAAAAGCGTCTCCAGATCATATTTCAATGTGGTGGAATCGGGTTCAGAAATCGACCATTTTTGCTTCAACAAAAAGCTCATATTGCCATGCATATATGGGTGTTATAGACATGACCATGTGCCGTGCTGTGGGCTGAAAGTTGTTTGCTTTTCTTTGCAATTCAAACGGGGAATAGACAAGACTTGGTTCTACGGCATGGAGAAAAAAGCGTCTCCAGATCATATTTCAATGTGGTGGAATCGGGTTCAGAAATCGACCATTTTTGCTTCAACAAAAAGCTCATATTGCCATGCATATATGGGTGTTATAGACATGACCATGTGCCGTGCTGTGGGCTGAAAGTTGTTTGCTTTTCTTTGCAATTCAAACGGGGAATAGACAAGACTTGGTTCTACGGCATGGAGAAAAAAGCGTCTCCAGATCATATTTCAATGTGGTGGAATCGGGTTCAGAAATCGACCATTTTTGCTTCAACAAAAAGCTCATATTGCCATGCATATATGGGTGTTATAGACATGACCCTGTTCCGTGCTGTGGGCTGAAAGTTGTTTGCTTTTCTTTGCAATTCAAACGGGGAATAGACAAGACTTGGTTCTACGGCATGGAGAAAAAAGCGTCTCCAGATCATATTTCAATGTGGTGGAATCGGGTTCAGAAATCGACCATTTTTGCTTCAACAAAAAGCTCATATTGCCATGCATATATGGGTGTTATAGACATGACCATGTGCCGTGCTGTGGGCTGAAAGTTGTTTGCTTTTCTTTGCAATTCAAACGGGGAATAGACAAGACTTGGTTCTACGGCATGGAGAAAAAAGCGTCTCCAGATCATATTTCAATGTGGTGGAATCGGGTTCAGAAATCGACCATTTTTGCTTCAACAAAAAGCTCATATTGCCATTTTGATTTGATTTGATTTTATTCACAAATGAATGCATTTAGTCATAAAAGAAATGGCGGTTATCAAAGAAACAGTAGTTGTAATATTAGAAAATGCAGGCCAGACGAGACAAATGGCGGGAATAAAACCCCGAGGGGCTTGTTCTATCCCATAAATAGCAAATTGTATAAAGAATAACTTGTGGATGGTGAAAAGAATAATTCAAAAAAGAGAATGCACATCTGTATTTATAATGTGACGTAGGTCAGTTTCCAGTAAAATAGTCTTTCAATTTGGACTTAAATAAGGAAATGGAATCGATACATTCCATAGCATCAGGTAATTTGTTCCACTCTCTAGAGCCTTTGGTTTTGAGAGAATAGAAAGATAAATTTGAATAATAGAACGGTCTGTACAAATTAACTTCTTGACCTCGTGTACTGTAACGGTGTATTTCCGACTGTTTCCTGAAATATGCTCGGAAATTTAATGGTAGTTTACGAGGATGGTGGAAAAATTTGTGAACCAATAGTAAGCATTGATATATATTGAGATTATCTAGTTGCAAAATTTTGTACTTTGTGAATGATGGCAATGTATGATCACGTTTTTGTGACAATGTTACGACTCTCAAAGCACGTTTTTGGAGCAAGGATAGGGTTTCAAATGTGTGATGTATGTGTTTCCCCACAAGACATTACAGTACGATAGATAAGGAAGTATTAAACTGTAATACAAGATTAGAAGTGTTTTAGTGTTTAAAGCACTACGTATATGGTTTATAATTCCGATGTTTCGCGATATTTTATTGCATATGTAGTGGATGTGTATTCTCCAGTTTAGCTGGTTATTAAAGTATAAGCCTAAAAATTTGAATAGGTTAACTTGTTCGATTTCTACGCCGAGAATAGATAGATGGGGGACAGTTACCGATGATTGATGGGTGTTGGGTGTTATTAGCATGTATTTTGTCTTCTTTATATTTAATGATAAACGATTGCAACATAGCCAAGTATTTAAGTTATGTAGCTGTTGGGACATAGTATTGAAAGCATCATTAATATCCTTCGAGGAAAAAACAACGCTGGTGTCGTCAGCAAACAGAATAATTTTTACGAGGTCTGTTGCTTCGCTTATGTCCTTTATGTATAGTGAAAACAACAGAGGCCCTAAAATTGATCCTTGGGGGACGCCATGGGAAATAGACATTGATTCGGATAAAATACCATTATAAACTACGGTTTGTAGACGTTCGGAGAGATAGCTATTTAACCAGGTATTGGATACACCACGGAGGCCATAATGCTCAAGTTTGGTAAGCAGGATGTCGTGGTTAACGGTGTCGAATGCTTTCGACAGGTCTAGAAATGAAACAACACTATATAGTTTGGATTCTTTAGCAGATATCAATATGTCATAGAGGGAGCATGCCGCAAGAGATGTCGAGTGATTAGCCCTGAAACCATATTGATTTTGTGATATTATGTCATAACTGTCGAGAAATTCTGTAATTTTAGTCACGGCAAGTTTTTCTAGTATTTTGCTGAAGCAAGGCAGTACCGATATTGGTCTATAATTCGAAAGCGTAAGTTGATCATCTGCTTTGAATACTGGGGTTACTTTTGCGTGTTTTAACAAAGCAGGTACTATTCCTGAATTGAAAGATGAATTAATGATAGAAGACAACGGTTCGGAAAGGTGATCAGACACTAATTTAATCATGGACATGCGTATATCGTCTAGACCAGGAGATGATGATTTTAATGATAGGATCGTGCTCTTAACTTCATCTTTAGTTACCCGGGAGAATTCAAAATTATTAGGAATAGGGGTACCGAGATAATCACGAAAATTTGACGTAGAACGTGGAATTTGGTTATCTAAGTTTGAGGCAACTGTAGTAAAATATTCATTGAATTTATCGGCTATAAGTTTTTTGTCTGTTACTGTCTGACCACGAATGTTAAAGGAGTCTGAAATTTGAGATTTATTCCTGTTCAATAGCTGTTTTAATACCTTCCATGTACCTCTGATATCTTGAGTGCTTTCGTTGAATTTCCGTTCAAAATAGTGTTTTCTGGATGTGCGAATCGTATGATTTAATATATTTCTATATTTTCGGTATTGCTTATGAATGGTAGTATCCCTATTGATTAGATAAAGGCGATAAAGTCTATTTTTTTCATGGACAGATTTTAAAATTGAATAGGTTATCCATGGTTTCATGATTTTTCTTGTCGAAGGTATAACAGTTGTTAGCGGGAAGCATTCGTTATAGATGGGGTTGAATTTAGAGAGGAAATTATCAAGCAGAGTGTTTGGATCATGACTGTCTTCGTTCGCTTCGCACCAATCAGCGTCACTTATTTTTTGTAAGAATAGTTCCTTTTGTTCTGTGGTATATTTACGGTAAGTTATGTTTTGTTGTGCTGGTTTTGCGTTTGAGGCGCTCCTAATTATATGAAATATCGGGAAATGATCAGTAATATCTGTCAAGAGTATACCGGACAAGAGATTGTCATCGTGAAAATTAGTAAAAATGTGGTCGATAAGGGTTGCTGTTCGTTCACGGACTCTGGTTGGTTTCGTAATCAATGGGAAAAAATAATGTGATTTCAGGTTTTCCAGAAAATCTCTCGAAGGTTGATGGTTATTTGTTTTGAAAAGGTCTATGTTGAAATCGCCCATAAATATACAATTCTTTTGGACTTCAGGCGACTTAAGAAGAGAAAGGACATATTGATTAAAAGTGTCAATATTTTTGCCCGGTGGCCGATAGAAGAGACCAGCGATGTATTTTTTGTCGTCGATTATTATTTCCAAGAAAAGAGTTTCATATTGACCATCATCATCTAGATATGAAAGATCTTTACGTATTTTGCAGGATTTTATATTTTCTCTAACATAAAAGATCAGTCCGCCTCCAGTCCTCTTAGACCTTGATGATGGGTATGGTACATAGCCAGGTATATCAAATAGCTTTTCAGTGGCAGGATTTAACCAGCTCTCTGTAAAGGCCAAAATAGAGAAGTCATGTTTTAAGTTATAAATAAATGCTGTTATTTCATTAAAGTGCTTCTTAAGACTTCTGGCATTAAAATGTAAAAAAGATAAAGTATTTCCATTGGTACTGATGGGCAGGGATTTAATTTCATTGATGAAAGTTGTATCTGTATAGTATTTTGATTGGTGACTGTTAATGCTATTCCAGTGAGCTATTTCAAAATCATTATCATCGGTGGAAGCTTTACTCTGATCTGGGTCATTTAATTCAAGTGGATTAAAACATAATTGGTCTAAGAAATCGTAATTCTCAGGTGGAGATACTGGAGAGCAGTTAGTTTCTATAGGAAATTCAACATCGAAAAATGGAAGATTTGATGCTGGGTTAGAGAGTGGAGCATCAACTAACGTGTCAGTAATATTGTCCATGATTGAGTACGAAAGCGAGTAAATCTAAAGACTGACCTACATTCACAGAACATAATAAACTGTTTGGTGCGTGCATAAAAAACATAATAAAAAAGAAACATATATACAAGATTGGTAAACGAAAGATGGACATAGATGACTATGGTGCGCCTTACTAGACAGCAACATAGCGGTCGCTGATAATCGGTGGGCCACCGGCATTTTATGCGAAAAAACTTTCCTAAAACTAGTTAGACGAAATCAAAGATATGTCGGATTATTTGTTGAGAGATTGATACATACACACACATATATATATACATACATATATACATATATATATATATATATATATATATATATATATATATATATATATATATATATATATATATATATATAAAGGCAATTAAAACATCATACACGCTGAAATATAAAAAGTAGAAATAGTGAAACCAGCAAGCTGGGTTGATCGTCACATACGCAGTTCTGAATGGGCCATAGTGAAACATGTCGGCTACTGTCGTCAGAGGATTCAATCCGTTCCCTAGTCCGATACAACTTTTCATAAACCCAACACTTGGTGTTTCTTCTGTACGAACATGCTCTACCAGGTTCGGTTATCGGTTCGTTAAACGATCTGATTTCTGTTTCCGTTATGGGCAAGGTTTCCATTTCGGTTATTGTTTCGCTAATTATTTCGGTTATCGTTCAGTTTCGTTTCGGTTATATCCGGTCAGATCGGTTCGCTTTCCGTTTCGTTTAGTTGGCGTTTATAAAATAACTTCAAACTCCGGAAACTCCGGAAAACGATGCATCGTTTAACGGAATTATTTCTGTAATGGGGACGGGGCAAGTTATATGGTGTATCACGGACGGTGCGTGGTACAGATTTGCCATCCTTCCTGCTGAATATTTTGGTTATAGTTACAGAAGAAAAACTTGATTTTTTTTCATCCCTAACATGAATTCCGCCGTGACGGAATCGCCGTTGGGAAGACTTTTTTTATTCAAAGCCATGTACTCAGAAGTTCCGTGGTCACACCCATGTATTTTTATGTTTCGTTTGCTATATGATATCTGTCCACGGATCCATGAAAAATCTACAGATGATCCAGCATTTACAGTAAATCATGCCTCGAAATCTGCGTGACGGAAGTAGTAGTGTAAACCCTTTACAGGTCTTATTGACCTACTTTTTTGTTCCCCCCGGTGGAGGATTGAGGAGGAACTTGATCACGTGACGATCATGTGATCGTTGGGGAAAAACTACCTCCAGCACAAGAGAGCTCCAATCTAGGGGGAGGTAACTCTGGGTGACTATAGTTCCGGCAACCTGTAACCTTTGTATTCCTCCGCGGTGATGCGGTCTGGTGGAGATGCGGTCGCGGAAGAAAGCTTCCGCGGAGAAAAAGTAGTTCCTGGACTTGAAATACGCTGCATGGTCCGATGGGACCGAGCGAGGCTCTTTTCAGTCATGTCATGGGTGTTTTCACAGAATAAATAAATAAATAAATAAAATTAATTAATTTTAATTGTATATATTACTGATTACAGAGCCCATTTTGTCACGGGGAGAAAAAACCCTCACATTACCCTCAAAAAAACCTCTAAGCCATATAATAATAATAAACATAATCTATAGGTGTTGTACCATGTTAATAGGATCAGTCTAGCATCTGTACCACCCTAGGGTCGAGCGTTTATTGTCCCGTGTATCTCCGCAAGAAATCAACAAACAAAATGGCGGCTCCAGGATGGTGTGGGGACGCCCTTTCCATATCACGGCGTCGATCCTGACCATAGCGCCATCTACACACACTGACGCAAGGGAGACAACTCGTGTGGCCCAAGGGTATGGAAATAGCCGTTTTGGAGCTAGGGGAGCCCCTCATGGTCCAATGGGGTCATATGAGGTATCAAAGTGAAGCATTCGTGAAGGGCCATCTAATGGGCTGGGTGTGGGGTTGAAATATCGGCATTCTGCGCATGTGCGGTGGCCCAAGGGTATGGAAATAGACATTTTGGAGCTAGGGGAGTTACTAATGGTCCAATGGGGTCATATGAGGTATCCATGTGAAGCATTCGTGAAGGGGCATCTGATGGACTGGGTGTGGGGTTGAAATATCGGCATTCTGCGCATGCGCGGTGGCCCAAGGGTATGGAAATAGACGTTTTGGAGCTAGAGGAGCCCCTAATGGTCCAATGGGATCGAGTGAGGTATCAAAGTGAAGCATTCGTGAAGGGGCATCTGATGGGCTGGGTGTGGGGTTGAAGTATCGGCATTCTGCGCATGCGCGGTGGCCGAAGGGTATGGAAATAGACGTTTTGGAGCTGGGGGAGCCCCTAATGGTCCAATGGGGTCATATGAGGTATCAATGTGAAGCATTCATGAAGGGACATCTAATGGGCTGGGTGTGGGGTTGAACTATCGGCATTCTGCGCATGCGCGGTGGCCAAAGGGTATGAAAATAGCTGTTTTGGAGCTAGGGGAGCCCCTAATGGTCCAATGGGGTCGAGTGAGGTATCAAAGTGAAGCATTCGTGAAGGGGCATCTGATGGGTTGGGTGTGCGGTAGGAATATCATTCTGCGCATGCGCAGACGCAATGCGGAGTTCTCGTCCAATCAGAAGCGAGTATTTCAAATCCGTCACAGAGCTCTCAGCCAATCAGAAGCGAGTATTTTGACCCGGTGCATTATGGGCCATATCCAAGATGGCGACACGTATGTTCAAGATGGCGGCACATCCGGTGTCGAAAACTGGCCATTTCGTCGGGATGTGGTCACCTAGTGTCGAAAACTGGACCTTGTATGGGTCCTGCTAGACGTTTTGGAGCTAGGGGAGCCCCTAATGGGCCGATGGAGTTGTATGAGGTATCAAAGTGAAGTATATTTCAAGCATGGGTGGGTGCATGTAAAATTTTTCCTGAAAAAATACGGAACACGGACTTTATCCTAAATTACGTGAAAATGCCTATATGGGGTATGGGGGGTATAGGACCATCCTGGGAAACCTACTTCTCGACATTTGCGGTATAGGTTGTGGGGTCTCGTTTTCTTAGTCTCGTCAAGACAAACATGATAGGAAGTGTCCCGCAGCGAATCGGTGAAATTTTTGAAAAAGTACGATATAGCCCCATATAGTCCCATACTGGGGTATAGGATCAATGTTTGCCCCCCTGGGAAACGTACTTCTATACATTTGCGGTAGGGTTGTTTGGATTTGTTTTTCACGTCTCGTCATTTAGAACATGATAGGAAGTGTCCCGGCACGAATCGGTGAAATTTTTGAAAAAGTACGATATAGCCCCATATAGTCCCATACTGACGGTATAGGATCGATGTTTGTCCCCCTGGGAAACGTACTTCTATACACTTGCGGTAGGGTTGTGGGGTCTCGTTTTCTTAGTCTCGTCATTTAGAACATGATAGGAAGTGTCCCGGAGCGAATTGGTGAAATTTTTGAAAAAAGTCACCGAGACCCATATAGACCCATATAGTCCCATACTGAGGGTATAGGATCAATGTTTGTCCCCCTGGGAAATCTACTTCTATACATTTGCGGTAGGGTTGTTTGGATTTGTTTTTCACGTCTCGTCATTTAGAACACGATAGGAAGTGTCCCGGAGCGAATCGGTGAAATTTTTGAAAAAAGTCACCGAGGCCTGGGTAGGCCCATAGGCCTATACTGCATGGTTATGGGTGTATAGGGCCATACGGGGTGGACATGTTGGAGTCTAGGTGAGTCCCTAATGGTCCAATGGGGTCGAGTGAGGTCTTATTTTGAAGCTCTCGTGGAGGAGCACTTGACTACACTAATGGTTCGTCCGTGTTCAATAGTCTGCGCATGCGCAGCCTGGCCCGTATTATAGTAAGTAGGCATTTTGGGGGGTATGTGGGTGTGTGTTTGGGTTAGAGATGGGCTATTCACGGTTCGAATGGGTCGTGTGAGGTATCAATGTGAAGCTTGTGTGGGGTAGAGTCAGAATGGCGTGTTTTTAAATGCATGTCGCGTCAATATGCGCATGCACAGTCTGGCCGTAGTAGAGAAATCAGGCATTTTGGGGGGTATGTGGGTGTGTGTTTGGGGTAGAGATGGACCCCTATGGGTCCGAATGGGTCGTGGAAGGTGTCAAAGTGAAGCTTGTGTGGGTTAGAGTCAGAATGGTGTATTTTTAAGTGCAAGTCGCGTTAATCTGCGCATGCGCAGTTGGTTGTAGTAAGTAAAGTGGCCATTTTGGGGCAGTACATGAAGGTATTTGGGGTCGAGATGGGCTATTCACGGTTCGAATGCGTCCACGAAGGTGTCCTCTTGTAGCTCTCGGGGTGTAGACCCCGATTTGAGGGCTGTTCACGTCACCTGTGACGTCATCGGTGACGTCATCAGTACGAGTAGTAAGTAAAGTGGGTATTTTAGGGCAGTGAAAGGAAGGTATTTGGTGTAGAGATGGTCCATCCTTGGTCCGAATGCGTCCTGGGAGGTGTCATTTTGTAGCTCTCGGGATGTAGACCCCGATTTGGGGGCTGTTCACAGCATCTGTGACGTCATTGGTGGCGTCATCAGTACGAGTAGTAGCGAAAGTGTGTATTTTGGGGCAGTGAAGGAAGGTATTTTGGGTAGAGATGGACCATCCTTGGTCCGAATGCGTCGTGTGGGGTGTCATTTTGTAGCTCTCGGCGTGCAGACCTCGATTTGAGAGCTGTCCACAGCATCTGTGACGTCATTGGTGACGTCATCAGTAGGAGTAGTAGCGAAAGTGTGCATTTTGGGGCAGTGAAGGAAGGTATTTGGGGTAGAGATGCTTCATCCTCAGTCCGAATGCGTCGTGTGGGGTGTCATCTTGTAGTTCTCGGCGTGCAGACCTCGATTTGAGGGCTGTCCACAGCATCTGTGACGTCATTGGTGACGTCATCAGTAGGAGTAGTAGCGAAAGCGGGCATTTCGTTTAAATCAAGGAAGGTATTTGGTGTAGAGATGGACCATCCTTGGTCCGAATGCGTCGTGTGAGGTGTCATCTTGTAGCAACGCTCACCAACGCCATTCTTAATGCTTCAACGCCCAGGTGAAATAGCTCAGAAGCTCTGATATTCCATGGAATTGTCACTAATTCTTCGAAATGCAGTGACGCCCGTCGACGCCCGTCGTTACACCTTAACACTCTAACATAACACCATGATATAGACCGGACAGAGAACAACAACAGCAACAACAACAAGGATCACACATGAGAGAACAACAACAAGAAGTTTTTTTTCATATAGTTTATTCTCCCCAATGTTGGGTATATTTACAATTCAATTTATTGTTGTCCAATCAGAGGCCACCATTTGCATCTGTCATATTCGTTCCTGTCCGTTAGATGTATTCTCGGCTATTCTTGTCCAATCAGAAGTCGCCATTTCAGAAAGTTCCATCTTCGGCCATGTTCGCTCTGAACCGTTTGTTCTAATCGTCATCGAACAGGCCAGGATACCGTTGAGGAAACATATCCTCAGATAGTTGTTTACGCATTCTGAGTATCTATCAGTACATGGGTGAATACTTTCATCCGATCGGGGTGGTGGGTCAGTTTAACCACGAAGAACGCAACATTGGTGACCCTCTCCACTATCCACTTGGTGTTGGGACGCTGTTCATAGGCCCATTCTAAGGGATCCACAGTGTCCAGTTGGGCCAGCATCGTCTCTAGCGACGCCCGATTGGTGATTGTGAAAGGGTGGTCGTACACTGGGTTGATGGTACTGGAATAGAAATAGCACAATTCACGCGTCATCTTATGGCATAAGATGTACCCAAATGCTACATTTAATGTGAAGGACGTAGGTTGGTCATTGAAGATGGCTTCCACGTAGCTGCGTAGACGGGCGAGGTCGGTCAGTCGGAAATTGTACAAGTCCAATATAGGGCGATGACGGTGGAAGCAGTGTCGGATCATGGACCAATGGCGTCGATACATCTCACTCACTGGATGATCTTCGGGTAAGAGATCGCTGGGAACATCCACCGCATCTTCCAGAAAATGTTCGTTGTTGTCAGGCGTATGACTGGAAACAGTGATGCTAGGGACCGGCTGGATATCTAGGCTCTTCTGAGCTGTGGGTATAGGCGGGCTCTCCGTGATCGCATCACCAGTGGCATTCTCCTCCCCGGGTTCATCTTCAGTGGATCTGTCCCTCCTGGGTGCCTCTTTAGTGGAAAGTTGTCCCTCATACCGTGGTGACGGACCATGAATCAAACGCTCATGCCGTTTTAACTGACTGGGTCGTTTGAAGAGTTGACCACATTCTTCGCGTGGACGCTTGGATGGCCCATGAATTGAACGTTCATGGCGCTGTAAATGATCTGGGCGCTGAAACGACAGTGTAGGCCTACATATCGTACAGCTATACCGGGCGGTTCCATCGTGCTTGGTAGCCTCATGGCGGCGCAAGTCGTGCCGGCGAGTGAATGATTTCGAGCACGTAGTACAAGTGAACATCTTGGTGGTTGACAGAGTGTCTGATGAAACGGCCAGGCCGTTTCCTTTTTATAGCAAGCTAGCTGTTGATCTATTTTTAGCACAATCAGTTCTAAACTAGGGGAAAACCCCTATCACCTCTAGCCAAAAGGGCTAATATCGGTCCCCGGGCTTATTGGGATCTACCTATCAAGTCAATGGGGTGATGTGAATAACAACAAGTTCAGCAATGTTCATACAGTTTATTATCCCCAATGTTACATCATACCCAGGCTGGGGGAGCCGCCCTGGGTGTGTTTAGTATGTTCACAGCAAAACAAATTGAAATATCAAACACCATGTCTTATTATTTAACGCACCGTCACATTAGGTACAAGTGTTTACTGAGCTCAAGTCAATGATCAGCATGTAGACATAGAGAGTATGTACGGCATGTTATGGTATTCATCAGTGCACGAGTGACGCATTCAACCGATGGCAGTGGTGGATCAGCTTGGTAAGGAAAAACGTAACATTGGTCACCCTCTTCACTGCCCACGCACAGGCCCCAGTGTCTGGACAGTAGAATTTAAATCATCCTATATATTTGGGAAAAAACAAATACGAAAAATTAGTAAACTGTTTAACTGACCGTGTTACTGGTGTCCACTCAATTTTGAAACCTTTGTTATGCCATCTAACCCTACGGGAAATCTCAGATCGCCGTTTTATTGGTATAAATCCATCTCTGAAAACAGTAAACTTACGGCTTCTGTCAGCCGCTTTCTGCCTCGAGTGGGACGTAAATTGCTGTCTACGTCATCGCTTTCGGCATTACCAAAGCGACTCTCATGTAAACTGGTGACATTTTTGAATCTCCAATTTCAACGCGAGGCAGCATGACATCACTCGCTCGCGGGTAGACACGCAAAATGGTACATCTTCAGAAAATTTATGACCTAACCCGAAGATCACAAGATCATTGTTTAGCATCATCAGATAAGCAAGAATAGTGCGATCAGACAAACATGCAGGCGAAAGTACGGTATAATTGACGTAATTCGTTGTTTTCCGCGTTTCAATGGTTGATCTTCAATGCAGAATCTAGGTCAACTAAATTTATGTCTGCTGCTTCAAACGAGTAGGCCATAAAGTTCAACGTTCAAAACTTGCATAATGATAGCAACAAAAGTACATATCATAGGGCGTGTGAACAGTACTATGTAGTGAATGAAGAACAGAAATGCTGCAACTGCCTTGCCCTGATCAAGTACATGTCACGCTAAGAACGTGGGAGAGGTCATAAATTTTCGGAAGATGTACCGTCTTGCGGTAGACACGGCTCTCTTTGAGAATGCCGAAAGCGATGACGTAGACAGCAATTTACGTCCCACTCGAGGCAGAAAGCGGCTGACAGAAGCCGTAAGTTTACTGTTTTCAGAGATGGATTTATACCAATAAAACGGCGATCTGAGATTTCCCGTAGGGTTAGATGGCATAACAAAGGTTTCAAAATTGAGTGGACACCAGTAACACGGTCAGTTAAACAGTTTTTAATGTGAAAACTTTACTTTGTTTTTTCGTATTTGGCGGGCAAATCCAATATGGCGCGTGCAATACCTTTTCCTCTCTGTATTATAGGATGACTTAAAAAAAATTAAATTATTTAAATTATACTTAATTTAAATTCTACTGTCCAGACACTGGGGCCTGTGTGCCCACGTGGTGTTGGGTGTTGGGTCGATGGAACGAATATGACAGATGCAAATGGTGGCCTCTGATTGGACAAGAATATTCTTGAATTGTAATATACCCAACGCGGCTCCCCCAACGTGGGTATGATGTAACATTGGGGAGAATAAACTATATGAAAAAAAACTTCTTGTTGTTGTTGTTCTCTCATGTGTGATCCTTGTTGTTGTTGCTGTTGTTGTTCTCTGTCCGGTCTATATCATGGTGTTATGTTAGAGTGTTAAGGTGTAACGACGGGCGTCGACGGGCGTCACTGCATTTCGAAGAATTAGTGACAATTCCATGGAATATCAGAGCTTCTGAGCTATTTCACCTGGGCGTTGAAGCATTAAGAATGGCGTTGGTGAGCGTTGCTACAAGATGACACCTCACACGACGCATTCGGACCAAGGATGGTCCATTTCTACACCAAATACCTTCCTTGACTTAAACGAAATGCCCGCTTTCGCTACTACTCCTACTGATGACGTCACCAATGACGTCACAGATGCTGTGGACAGCCCTCAAATCGAGGTCTGCACGCCGAGAACTACAAGATGACACCCCACACGACGCATTCGGACTGAGGATGAAGCATCTCTACCCCAAACACCTTCCTTCACTGCCCCAAAATGCACACTTTCGCTACTACTCCTACTGATGACGTCACCAATGACGTCACAGATGCTGTGGACAGCTCTCAAATCGAGGTCTGCACGCCGAGAGCTACAAAATGACACCCCACACGACGCATTCGGACCAAGGATGGTCCATCTCTACCCCAAATACCTTCCTTCACTGCCCCAAAATACACACTTTCGCTACTACTCGTACTGATGACGTCACCAATGACGTCACAAATGCTGTGAACAGCCCGCAAATCGGGGTCTACACCCCGAGAGCTACAAAATGACACCTCCCAGGACGCATTCGGACCAAGGATGGACCATCTCTACACCAAATACCTTCCTTTCACTGCCCCAAAATACCCACTTTACTTACTACTCGTACTGATGACGTCACCGATGACGTCACAGGTGACGTGAACAGCCCTCAAATCGGGGTTTACACCCCGAGAGCTACAAGATGACAACTTCCTGGACGCATTCGAACCGTGAATAGCCCATCTCGACCCCAAATACCGTCATGTACTGCCCCAAAATGGCCACTTTACTTACTACAACCAACTGCGCATGCGCAGATTAACGCGACTTGCACTTAAAAATACACCATTCTGACTCTAACCCACACAAGCTTCACTTTGACACCTTCCACGACCCATTCGGACCCATAGGGGTCCATCTCTACCCCAAACACACACCCACATACCCCCAAAATGCCTGATTTCTCTACTACGGCCAGACTGCGCATGCGCATATTGACGCGACATGCATTTAAAAACACGCCATTCTGACTCTACCCCACACAAGCTTCACATTGATACCTCACACGACCCATTCGAACCGTGAATAGCCCATCTCTAACCCAAACACACACCCACATACCCCCCAAAATGCCTACTTACTATAATACGGGCCAGGCTGCGCATGCGCAGACTATTGAACACGGACGAACCATTAGTGTAGTCAAGTGCTCCTCCACGAGAGCTTCAAAATAAGACCTCACTCGACCCCATTGGACCATTAGGGACTCACCTAGACTCCAACATGTCCACCCCGTATGGCCCTATACACCCATAACCATGCAGTATAGGCCTATGGGCCTACCCAGGCTTCGGTGACTTTTTTCAACAATTTCACCGATTCGCTCCGGGACACTTCCTATCGTGTTCTAAATGACGAGACGTGAAAAACAAATCCAAACAACCCTACCGCAAATGTATAGAAGTAGATTTCCCAGGGGGACAAACATTGATCCTATACCCTCAGTATGGGACTATATGGAACTATATGGGTCTCGGTGACTTTTTTCAAAAATTTCACCGATTTACTCCGGGACACTTCCTATCATGTTCTAAATGACGAGACTAAGAAAACGAGACCCCACAACCCTACCGCAAATGTATAGAAGTACGTTTCCCAGGGGGACAAACATCGATCCTATACCCCCAGTATGGGACTATATGGGGCTATATCGTACTTTTTTGAAAAATTTCACCGATTCGTGCCGGGACACTTCCTATCATGTTCTAAATGACGAGACGTGAAAAACAAATCCAAACAACCCTACCGCAAATGTATAGAAGTACGTTTCCCAGGGGGGCAAACATTGATCCTATACCCCCAGTATGGGACTATATGGGGCTATATCGTACTTTTTCAAAAATTTCACCGATTCGCTGCGAGACACTTCCTATCATGTTTGTCTTGACGAGACTAAGAAAACGAGGCCCCACAACCTATACCGCAAATGTCGAGAAGTAGGTTTCCCAGGATGGTCCTATACCCCCCATACCCCATATAGGCATTTTCACGTAATTTAGGATAAAGTCCGTGTTCCGTATTTTTTCAGGAAAATTTTACATGCACCCACCCATGCTTGAAATATACTTCACTTTGATACCTCATACAACTCCATCGGCCCATTAGGGGCTCCCCTAGCTCCAAAACGTCTAGCAGGACCCACACAAGGTCCAGTTTTCGACACTAGGTGACCACATCCCGACGAAATGGCCAGTTTTCGACACCGGATGTGCCGCCATCTTGAACATACGTGCCGCCATCTTGGATATGGCCCATAATGCACCGGGTCAAAATACTCGCTTCTGATTGGCTGAGAGCTCTGTGACGGATTTGAAATACTCGCTTCTGATTGGACGAGAGCTCCGCATTGCGTCTGCGCATGCGCAGAATGATATTCCTACCGCACACCCAACCCATCAGATGCCCCTTCACGAATGCTTCACTTTGATACCTCGCTCGACCCCATTGGACCATTAGGGGCTCCCCTAGCTCCAAAACGGCTATTTTCATACCCTTTGGCCACGGCGCATGCGCAGAATGCCGATAGTTCAACCCCACACCCAGCCCATTAGATGTCCCTTCATGAATGCTTCACATTGATACCTCATATGACCCCATTGGACCATTAGGGGCTCCCCTAGCTCCAAAACGTCTATTTTCATACCCTTCGGCCACCGCGCATGCGCAGAATGCCGATACTGCAACCCCACACCCAGCCCATCAGATGCCCCTTCACGAATGCTTCACTTTGATACCTCACTCGATCCCATTGGACCATTAGGGGCTCCCCTAGCTCCGAAACGTCTATTTCCATACCCTTGGGCCACCGCACATGCGCAGAATGCCGATATTTCAACCCCACACCCAGTCCATCAGATGCCCCTTCACGAATGCTTCACATTGATACCTCATATGACCCCATTGGACCATGAGGGGCTCCCCTAGCTCCAAAACGGCTATTTCCATACCCTTGGGCCACACGAGTTGTCTCCCTTGCGTCAGTGTGTGCAGATGGCGCTATGGTTAGGATCGACGCCGTGATGTGGAAAGGGCGTCCCCACACCATCCTGGAGCCGCCATTTTGTTTGTTGATTTCTTGCGGAGATACACGGGACAATAAACGCTCGACCCTAGGGGGGTACAGATGCTAGACTGATCCTATTAACATGGTACAACACCTATAGATTATGTTTATTATTATTATATGGCTTAGAGGTTTTTTTGAGGGTAATGTGAGGGTTTTTTCTCCCCGTGACAAAATGGGCTCTGTAATCAGTAATATATACAATTAAAATTAATTAATTTTATTTATTTATTTATTTATTCTGTGAAAACACCCATGACATGACTGAAAAGAGCCTCGCTCGGTCCCATCGGACCATGCAGCGTATTTCAAGTCCAGGAACTACTTTTTCTCCGCGGAAGCATTCTTCCGCGACCGCATCACCACCAGACCGCATCACCGCGGAGGAATACAAAAGGTTACAGGTTGCCGGAACTATAGTCACCCAGAGTTACCTCCCCCTAGATTGGAGCTCTCTTGTGCTGGAGGTAGTTTTTCCCCAACGATCACATGATCGTCACGTGATCAAGTTCCTCCTCAATCCTCCACCGGGGGGGACAAAAAAGTAGGTCAATAAGACCTGTAAAGGGTTTACACTACTACTGACGGAATCACCTGAAACGGACATGACTCTTGACTAGTGTTGCTGGTCTATTTTTTTGCTGCTCTGTTTCAATCTGATTATTCTTATATGACATCTCTTAATAACATACAGTACCCAAGGATGCTAAGATTTTTTTCCCTCGTGAGAAAAACGTGATTGGATCATCACAGGGGTTAAATCAAGTCCGTGACGGAATCACCAAAGAATCGTGATGGAATCACGAGTGCGCTTTTTAAATCTTCTCGGTAAAAGAGCTTTATTAATTACACATTTTCTCTAATAAAATATTCCTAGGGTGAATTTATCAATTCTGCTTATAAAATTAAAACTCTGAACTCTTATTTTTACCAAGGTATATAGTTCCCGTCACATGCATATCTTTTCTACAGATGTTTCAAAATAGTATAGTTTTCAGTAAAATGCAACTTTTCTTCCTTGACAATTTCGAATTTCCTGAATTCTTCTGGTTAAAAAATTGCAGGAAAAATAGTTCGCGATTAAAACACATCTTCTCTGTTATTGACGTGTCTCCGGAGATCCGGAAGCTAATAGAAAAAACAGCATGCTAATATATGGTCTACGAAAGAATGTGGAGTGAATTGTATGCGAAAACTGGCTGGTTTTAGCGATGTCCGCTTTTTCTTGGAATTCATGCTAAATTAGAAAGGGATTATTATTTGGCGGAAGAATTTTCTTAAATTATCTCTTCATTTAAACAGACGCTGCTGATTATGTCACAAAAACTGCTTGCTATCAGAAATGGTTCATTTGCGCATTTTTGAGAGAACAAGAAGAGGCTGTATATTCACTGACCGGTGATTTCATCTAATCAGCTGCTGGGTGGTATAATTTCACTTTGCCCGATCTATTAACCCAGGAGAATATTTTGAACTGGTGATAACTGACAAAATTTTGTACATATGTGTTATACTTTCTTAGTATTCAAGCATAATGACATGCACTTTCTTTGAATAGCGGGAAAATATAGTACATATACATAAAAGCATGCCAGTTATCACCAGTTCAAACTAATCTCATGTGTTAAAAGGTAGGGAAAGTGAAATTATACAACCCAGTGGCTAATAAGCTGAAGTCACGGGTCAGTGAACAGACAGGTTTTTATTTATACTCTCAGTAATATGCAACTGAGCCATAGGCTAAATATACTTGTCAAAAATATGGTGTAAATCAAACACATGTAAGCATGAGAAGTTGGAAATGAAATTTGTATTTTCGTGTCTATAATGTAACTTGTTAAATAATAATGTGGCAAATGGCACTCTGTTGGCTGCAAAAATTAGAATATATATACTCCACTTGAAAATACGAACAGCATCACGAGTATAGACCTACTTGGAATACTTAGACCAACAGGGCGGAGAACGGGTAACTAAACACATTTTCCCTTTCGACGTCAACGCGTAACGCGTAACTGAATCTTACACGTTCCCGTTGCCGTTCAACGTGTAACTAAACCTCTCTATTGCCTGTGGGATGACGTGACTGATGACGTCAGAATTCAGGACAACGTCACGGATAACGCTTGATCCAGGGACGTTCCAACTACGGCATTTGAATTACTCTTGGTTCGAGTTTTAATTCCAGGAATAAACTGGCGCGGCAAATCCCACGGGGGTGATTCCTAAAAGAAATTGGTTAAGGTTATCTTCGCCAACTGAAAAATTTCTTCCCCCAAATTTTTCAACTGAGACTTGCCCGATTCAATTTGGACAAAATTTGAAACTGAGCGGTAAACTGAAAGAGTGTCCTCTGCAATTGTCCAGTTATTTCAGTTGAACGACGATGCTTCTAAGTTCATAAACATTCTCATGATTACACTTGAACTACTAAAATCAACTAGAACGTCATTGGATTAACTGGGTTCCCTCTTCTTCGAATTATCGGCATGACCAGCACGATCAACCTTAAATCTCCATGACGTTGTGACGTTTTTAGATGAGTATAAACTCACTTCCGCTCATCTAAAAACGTCACGCAGTGGCGCCGTTGCGAGCAACAAATAGTCAATATTTCCTATATTTCGCATTCTATCAACGTAAGTTTTATACAATAAGGTTTGGAATACGATTGCTGATCAATATAGTCACACTCAAAAATAAGGTAAGTACTCCTTTAAAGGTTATACAAAATGGTCTCAAATCTGCTACTTTTTTGTGCTAAATTGTTGTAGAGGTGATTATATATACTTGTTTTACATTTTTGTATGTTTTCAAACTGCCCAAGGTTGGAAATAGCGCGCAGTAAAGTGCGACAATTTCATGCCCCTTTCAAAACGGCGAAAGCTGTGACCGCTTGACCTGTGACGTCACAACCTGATTACGATCTCGCTCAAATGCCTGTTGTGACGTCAAAATGTCAGCGACATCACGCTAGAACTCCCACAATTGGGTGAATCTTTCGTAACAACGCCCGACGTCATAGACTATGACGTGTAGGGCGCAATCGTAATCAAGTTGTGACGTCATGTGTTACCCACAAGGCACGACTGGCTCTGAAATCAGGGAGAGAGCGGAGTAGGTAACAAAAGGCACGACTGGCTCTGAAATCAGGGAGAGAGCGGAGTGAGGTTTACGATCAGTACTTGATTTATTTCTCAGTAATGGTGAAACACGCGCCCAAACCAAACCAGCCAATCAGAATCATCGGTTCTGGAGGTGTGTTCTTTGCCCCTTAGAGTGACTTCCCCTACACCGTACCTTGGCACATCTTTCGTTATATCAGATTTATTCATACCGAATACTAATTTTATGTACCCGTACAGATTTGGTGGGCGGTGCCTAAGAAATACAATTAAAATCTACCGTGTCAATATGACGTCCTCACACTCTCCCCCACTTCGATAAATGTCGTCCTCGACATTAACAACTATGAATTAAATTCCTGGGAGGAACTATTGCCACCTGTGAACATACGCTATATGATGATCATGTCATTTACAGGCAGTAACATTAAGCTAGTTGCATGTAATCAAGAAATATACTCTTCAACAGAGGAGTCCTACACAGTTGAATGGCCAGTTCAACCGAATGTCCTTAACATGGGGATCCAATGTTCATACAAGTGCCTGCTGACACACTAGCCATAGTCACCACTAATATCACTGTGGTTTCTCCATACCAAGTACTTCAGAATTCCAATCGGGTACCCCTTGTCTATTAGTCAGTTACTTGCGAGTCATGTTGGAAGCATGCCACAATGCTCCATCATACATTTCACTTAAACCACAGTTATCTATAGCTCGTCTTGCACAGATTAACAAGCCGGTCAGTTCTGTTAAGGTCACCATGATAGAACCTCCACTTTTCAGAATTATCAGTCCACAGACTGCTCCTTGAAATCCACTGAATCTATCCAAGGAATCACATATTCAACATAAAAAATACACAAATAAAATGACTGCTTTGTCACCCGGAATATCCCTTCGGGTCAGAAGTTTTCATGGAAACTAATCACAATCCTTGAACACAGTCCATGAGTGCAGTCGAGTCACAATATGAATCACACAAACTGAGGCACAGTTACTGGGTACCATCCTGGTAACCACGGAAACGGTACTATGCCACTGGGACTGTTCTGTATCACATGCACAACTGGTGGTTGCCTATACTGTGTCACCTGTCCAAAGGTGTCGTACGTCAGACGTGCGGGTGGCTGACGTTGTCGTTGGGGTCTGTGGTAATTTGTGGACCCATTATCATCAGTTGCCCCGACAGCCAGCTCATCATCTTGGTCACTCATGCTCGGGCCACATTCTGTGGAGTCTGGTTGTCGTCTGAAATCTCTGGTGGGATGTTCCATCCGGTCACTGAATTGTGCCTCATGGCTGTCAGGCACAGGCCGAGGACTAAACTCATGTGCCTGTGGATCTAGGCCCGGTTCTGTAAACCAGATCTGCCAGTCATAATCTGGATCTTCAACCTCAGGAGCCAGCGAGCTCGAGTCGTCACATTCAACAACATCCTTTTCTTTAGGCTTTCTACCCTTCGTTGTTGGTTTCGGTGCTGAGATCTCGAGTGGTAACCCATCACATGGTAACAGCAAGTTCCTATGAACCGTCCTTGTACCACCGGTGCCATCCTCAGCTCGTATTTTATAAACAGGGCCGTTATCTATTCTCTGTAACACAACATGTACCTTTCTCTCCCAATAGGATCGCAGTTTACCAGTGCCTCCACGTTCTGAGAGATTTCTGATGAGCACACGGTCATCTGGTAGAAGAATACTACTTCGCACTTTCTTGTCATATGTAGTTTTGCACTTCTTGGCCGATTTCCTGATAGCCTGAGAAGCTATGTCATATACCTGATGCATGCCTTCTTTCCATTGTTCTACGTACTGTTGTGTTGTTGTCACCGTTTCTTCATTCTGAAGACCAAACATTATGTCCACTGGAAGCCGGGGTGATCGTCCAAATAGAAGGAAATATGGAGAGTATCCTGTAGAGTCATTCCGAGTACAATTGTACGCATGTACAAGTTTGTTCACATGATTTCTCCAATCACCTTTGAAATTACTAGGAAGGGTTTTCAGCATTTGGATTATCGTCCGGTTACACCGTTCAACCTGCCCATTTCCCTGGGGATGGTACGGTGTTGTGCGGGATGCTGCTACTCCAGAGAGCCTTTGCAGGTGATGAAACAGCTGATTCTCGAATTCTTTTCCTTGATCATGATGAAGTTTTGCAGGGAATCCAAAGCGGAAAATGTAGTCGTTGAATACTTTTTCTGCCACAGTCTTACCCGATTTGTTTCTAGTAGGATACACTTGCGTTAACCTGGTGAATGGTCCACAAGAACTAACAAGTACTCAAACCCTCCCTTGCATTCATCAAGATGAAGAAAGTCAATCGAAACCAACTCAAAGGGAGAACTTGTCATGATCGGTTGTAATGGCGCCCGTACTTGTAAAGTGGGTTGTTTGTCCTTCAGACATGAACATTTTTGTCGGACATACTGGTTCACATCCTTAGCCATATCTGGCCAGAAGAATCTCTCACGGACCAAAGCTAGGACTCGGTCCACACCTAGATGGCCCATTTTGTTGTGTAGTTCGTTCAGCACGATATTACGATATTCCCAGGCCAGGCCCAAGTTGAGTTCGAATATCACCACCAGGTAATGTACACTTACGCACCAGGAGTCCACGATGGTCGATTTCCAGTTTCTGGAGTTCTTTCATGAAGGGGTTCTTGTTTTTGGTCCTCTTACCCCTGAACCGTGGTAGCTTCTTACCACTTTTAACGAAGGTAAGTATGTCTGCAATGTCCTTCTCGCTATGTTGAGCCCTAGCAATATCAGCGACTGACCGTGTTGGGAGGGAGTCCTTTAGGTGGTTCTCACAGAATTCCTCCGGAATGGAAGAGTCATCAGTTATAGACGCAATCAGTAGCTGTTCCCCGGTCCTGGTGGCCTGAACGGTTTTGAATGTGGCTTGCAACACATCAGGTGTTGCCAATTCGGTGTATTCTGCCATCACCCTCTCGATATTCATTGGGATCCTGGACAACCCATCCGCGTGAGCATTTTTCTTGCCTGGGCGATATTTAATAGTGAACTCAAAATCGGCTAATTCGGCCACCCACCTATGTCGAGTGCTGTCCAGCTTGGCCGTGGTTAGCACATAGGTGAGGGGGTTGTTATCAGTGTATGTGATGAACCCTGGGGCGTATTATAATTAGTCACGGAATCGTTCGGTGATAGCCCATTTCAAGGCTAAGAACTCTAACTTGCCAGAATGTGTGTGATAGTTCTTCTCTGAGGGTGTAAGCGTCCGAGAGCCGAATCCAATAACACCAAGCCTACCACCATCTTGCGGCTGATACAGAACTGCACCAAGCCCGTCTTGAGACGCATCGACATGCAGGATGAACTTCTTTTCAAAGTCCGGATAGGCCATGACTTGGTCGGTCAAGAGGTCATCAACCAAATCCCTAAGCACTTCACTGTGTTCTTCCGTCCACCCGATTTGCTGTGATGATGGTGCCTGAGATGATTTCTGACTAGTTCTGGACTTTCCGCGCTTCTGTTTGAAGGTAAGTACTGAATCGTCCTTCTTCAATAAGTTGTAAAGAATCGAGGCTCTACGAGAAAAATCTTTCAGATACTTCCGATAATAGCCGATGAAGCCAAGTATCTGACGGAGTTCTCCAACTGTTTGTGGTTGCTTATCCCTCAACTTCCGAACTGGCTCCTTCTCAGCTGGATCCATTTGATAGCCATCTTCCGAAACTATATGTCCCAGATACTTGACCTTTCGCCTGAAAAGTTCACATTTCCTAGGTTTGAGTTTTATCCCGCTCTTTTTCAAGCGGCGAAGAACTGTTCGCAAGTGTGTCAGATGGTCTTGGAAATTATCACTGTAGACCAAAATGTCATCAAGATAAGGGATGCAGATCTTATCTCGCAAATCTTCCAGGACCCGATTCATGAAGTCTTGGAACACACCTGTGACCCCTGTTAGACCAAATGGAATGCGCTGCCATTCGTACAGCGCCTAAGGAGTTATGAATGCAGTGAATGGTCTATGTTCTTCTTTGACAAATCCTTGATGATACGCTTTTCCCTGATCTAATAAGGAAAACCAAGACTTCCCCGCTAGTCCATTTAGTGCATAGCGAAACAGCTCACCAATTACCAGTATACGAGTTGTCAGAGCATTTCCATCATAGCTCTAGATTTGTATCTAATACCGCTTATGCCGGTGCTAGGCGCCGTGTGGTCATATCATCCAAGTTGCCACATGAACAGGTACAATAAAAGCGTACCTGAGATACAACACATATTACGAATCGTTAGATTCTTGGTATGTGCTTTAGAATAGGTTAACCAGAAGACTATTCTGTGAAGTCATGTGACGCAGTCAGTATGTCGGCACCTCTTCCCACTACCCTTATATGTGTTGTAATCCTGGATCCTCGGTATTGGTAATCTACTTTGGGCTGTTTTACGGTTTACCCTGCGATAATCGATGCAAAGCCTTAATGTACCGTCCCGTTTTCTCACACATACCATGGGGCTTGAATATGTGATTGACTCTTCTTGATCCACCTCTTCTCTAAGAGATCGATCAAATAATCCTTCACTTCCTGATAAAGTGGCCGCGGGATGGACACGTGGTTCTGTTGTACTGGGGTATCATCAACAAGGTTAATTTCTAGCTCTAGGTCAGGTGCACAACCAATATCCCCATCATTTCGTGAAAAGGCATCAGACTCCTCAAATAACATCTGAGTAACTTGATCGTGCTGGTCTGATGTTAAGTCGGCATGACTTAGGTCAACGGGAGGGTGCCGCAGGTCCTCATTTATCTCATCATCTAGATTCTCCTTCAATGGCGGTGTCGGTGAACCATCTACTGGGAGGACAGAACGGACATGATGTAGCAAGCCAAGGGGACTGTTACTTCTAATCTTCAGGTCCTGATTAGATGTGTTGCTGACCATCACACAGACTGGAACCCTTGAACCACGTTTCACATTCACGACTGAGTGCTGGATCACCAGCCCCTCTGCCAAACACTGGTCCACATCCGGTTCAAATATCGCAGAAGTATTCTCACACAGCTGTGTGCGAAACATGCATCTCACACTAACAGTCTCTCCACTTGGCACAGTGACACCTCTTCTGTTTGTTGAAACAAACCCTATCTCATCATTGGTCTTAGCAGAAATCAGATTAACAACGGCGGACAGTGTTGTTTCAGATTTGGTGGGGAGGCCAGACTGAATCAGTTGAATTTTAGTCTGGGTCTCTTGGTCCTCTGCAGAGTCCTTCAGGTATTCATTGATTACGTTGTATCCCACAATAGGTTTCTCACCAGGTGCACTAGTTACAAGAAAAGGAACTTGGAACTGACGGTTACTCTTATCACCCAGCAGTTTGAAATCTACAGGTGTCCAACCTTGGAAAGGGATGACCATTCCATTGGCTGCGGTGACTGTGAGGTTTTCTTCTCCTAGGATATCAGACAATGGTTTTATTTCAAAGTTCCCTAGGTTTTTCTTACCCCATTCCAGAGGTAGTAGACAGACTTGGGCACCGGTGTCCCATAGAACCTCTGTCTTCACGTCATTTATTGAGCAAATCATGTGGCACTTGGGCCCTATCAGACGTATCATTTCATCCTTCTGTGCTGTGGACAATGAAGAATTTCCAAGTGTTAAATTGTTTCTCTCCAATTCCTGGATTGCGAGACAAAATGGACGATGTGCCTCCCAATGTACTGCTTGACAGCTATGTGTACAGTAATTCACAGAATGACATCCACTGCACTGTTGTACGTCTGCCCTTCCCCCACACTGTATACAAACTTGGGACTTGTCTTCACTAGGGGGGTTCAGCACTCGTCCCGGCGTACGAACCCTCGGCCGTTTCCCGATTTCTGTCGCCGGAGTTTGCAGCCAGAAATGAAATGTTCGCTCGAACCGCAACAGAAACAGTGGTCGCAGCGTTGGCCAGTGTTAAGACATTCACTGCAGCCGTTGCGCTCTCGTCTCTTATCAAATGTTCGTTCCTTCACATTGGGTTCTTTCCTATCATACAGTATGTCATCCCCAACTGAAGCCACATCTGCTTTCAATTCTTGCCGAAGTTCCTCCAGCTTCTTGCTGAGTGATATCTCATTGACCTCGGCTTCAATTTCATTCACTCTGCTTTTCTGACCAGTCGTCCCAATCCGTTGTTTCCGGTTTCGCTCTACCACAGCAGCAACGGAAGCATTCACATGTGCGATTAGCTCCTCATCAGATGGATTCCCAGCCAGCATCTCTTTCAGATCCTGACTAACATTGGTATCTTTGAATCCTGTGTAAATCGACCGAAGTGTCATTTTCCTAACCAGGACAGGGTCATACTGCAGACCAGATCCTTCCTCCTGTGATGTGAAAGTGATTTTCTGGCCCAGGCCCAACAATCTTAATACAAAGTCCAGTGTCTGTTCATTCATGTTCTGTCTACCCTCACACAGATCCTGGTAAAGTTCAGTTGCAGATATTTCCTTGTAGTAACAACGAAGAATTTTCCGGAGACTGGGTAAGGTAAGTTCTTTCTTTTCTTCCAAGTACCCGCGTAGTTCCTGAGATGGGTGAATTGCCCTGATGACAGCTTCAATCACCTCACCATCACTATACCCTTTATTGCGTCCTGCCTCCATCTGACGAATGATGTTCATGAAGCTGGCCCCCTTAGTGCCGTTTATAGACCCGAAGATAGAGACATCTTTCCGCAATGACACTCCCTGAGGAAGGACTGACACATGTTGTAATTGACTTTCAACTCTGACAGTCTGGTCTGCGTCATTACCATTGTCGGGTAATGGCTTTACAAGGGCCAACAATTCTACAAGTTTATTATGTCCCTCATCAGCATCACCAATACAGTCCGTGATGAACTTCTCCATTGCCATGGTAAGTCTCGCTTGGGTTGTATCATCATGTCTGATCGGAATGTGACATTGCTGAATAACTGTTCTCAATTTGTCCAGCGACAAGTGGTAAATGTATCGTTTTACCTCCGACTGCAGCTCTTCTATCGCCCTCATAGCCATCGTCGCCACTCTAGTCCTGCTTGTATTACTGCTACACAGATTGACTTCCACCCGTTTGGTCACAAGGTCTGTCCCCTTTGGACTTTGGGACTACCACACCAGTGGGCTGGATCCAGGGCAAGCTCGCCAAATTTGTTACCCACAAGGCACGACTGGCTCTGAAATCAGGGAGAGAGCGGAGTGAGGTTTACGATCAGTACTTGATTTATTTCTCAGTAATGGTGAAACACGCGCCCAAACCAAACCAGCCAATCAGAATCATCGGTTCTGGAGGTGTGTTCTTTGCCCCTTAGAGTGACTTCCCCTACACCGTACCTTGGCACATCTTTCGTTATATCAGATTTGTTCATACCGAATACTAATTTTATGTACCCGTACAGATTTGGTGGGCGGTGCCTAAGAAATACAATTAAAATCTACCGTGTCAATATGACGTCCTCACACATGCACCAGAGGTCACGGCTCCAATACGTTTTCCCCCACATGTGTGTTATTCGGGTCCTAAAACCCACTTCGACGACATTATTCGAGAAAAAAATACTAATTTGTTGTTTGGGACACTACTGGGTATGTTTTAATGCAAAGTAGTATAGAGTCATTTGGTATAACCTTTAAGGCTGCAATTGTCCTTGTGATGTTAAGAGTCGGCCATGTCGATATTTTAGCACTGCGATGTCAAGGGCAGTTAACATCGGAATGACAATCTACGATGGTAAAGGCGCAACTTTGTCAATGTTGTGACCTTTAACACACAACTACATTATGAAGGTATCCATCAAGTTTACTCATGGATTACCGTAGCCTATTTTCGAAGGTCATTGAGCTCATAATGTGGATGAATTGATATGTATTTATGAACACGAGACAACCTGAACTAGAATTCAATTCTTTGGCTTCCTTTAGGTCCAAAATTTGAGTCCCGATCATAGTCTGCTTGCAACCAATAAATGCGTAAAAGCGTTATGCAGATAGGTTGGAAGTGACTATATGACTGTAATGTTAAAGTCCGCATACAGTTATGATTTTGCAACAACCATAAATCTACTCGCACGAAACAGTATCTTCGTCTGCAACGACCCCGCTGTTTGTTGTCTTATTATTGGACATATTGTCAGACACAGGTGATGACATTGGTGGTGCTTTGGACCAACTCAATGATCAAATATAATGTCGTGAAATCAGAGAGGATAAATTAGACAACAAACAACGGAGTCGGTGCATTCTCAACTGAGAGTCATGCCTTCGTGACAGTGAGATCACGACTCTCACGTAAGGGAAACCATGTCACTATTTTGACAGCGAGGCGTTCTCTTACATCATCGCTCCAAGGAACTTTTTCTGTATTAACAGTTGAAATTCAATTCAAAATCTGAAACACCTGAACGGTGTAGTTACTTCACCAATGTAGGCAACTTGATCTCTTTATATACTCTTAACGATAAAGCGTGGTCTTATCAGTGGGATTTTAACAAAATTAACAGCGACTGTGTGAATTATTTGAAGGGATTAGTGGACAAAGTTTGCAATCAGTTGATAAACCTTTTTGGTCGGGTGAGGGCAGACTGTGTTTTTGGGTTATTTGAGAGGAATCGTCTTGTTGTATAAGTTTTAATGTGTGTATGTTTTAATGTGTTGGATTACGAAGTTATTCACTTCACATATTCAAATATGGCAGAGCGCGACGTTAAACCTTAATTCGCTCTCTCATACTATGGAATTAAAGGGTCGTTTACCCATTTTCATATCCAACTTTTTGAGTGACAGACAATTCCAAATTCGGTTAGGTACCCACAGGATCAGCGTGTCCCACAGGGCAGTATTTTGTCTACTCCTCTGTTTAGTATCAAGATCAACAGCTTCGCGTCAGTTTTGAATAAATCAATTGATCGCTCTTTGTAGACGATTTCAACAGTTCGTGCAGTGAAAAAAGTATACACAATATTGAGAGAACATTACAACTTTGTCTGAATAGAACTCAGAAATGATGTCTTGAAAAAGGTTTCAAATTCTCCAGAGCTAAGACAAATTGCATATACATTTACAGAAAGTATTTCCAGCACAAAGATCCAGTACTTACATGTACGTTAGATGGAACTGAGATCAAATTAGTAAAAGAGGTCAAATTCTTAGGAATATTGTTTGACCACCGATTAACGTTCTTATCGCATATAAATTTCTTACAAGTTAAGCTAAGCTAACAGCTGAGAAAGCTAAGCTTGATTTGTTGAAGGTAGTTGCCAAATATAAGTGGGGAGGAGATGAGCAAACACTTCTCCATTTATATCGACCACTTGTTCGTTCCAAACTTGATTATGGCTCTACTGTTTACAAGGGTGCAAGCAAGTCAACTTGGCAAAGCTAAATCCTGTTCTCCATCAAGAACTAGGACTTTGCCTTGGAGCGTACAGAACATTCCCTAAAGAAAGCTTATATGTCGAAGCAGATGAATTTCCTTTAGAACTTCGAAGAATTAAACTATCACTGCAATATATCACAAAATTGCGATCAAATCACTCGAATCCTGCATAAAACTGTGTCTTCACAACTCAGTTCGTGGATTTCTATTTAAAGAAACCTTCCATTATTCCACTTGGAATTCGTATGAAACCACACATTGTAGCAGCTGGTATTAAGCTTAGTCAAATTTTACCTGACAGGCTCTCACCAGTTCCACCATGGCAGTTAGCGAAGCCAGAAGTAGATACTACACTAACGAAATATAAAAAGGCAGGCAGGAGCCAGCTCGTGTATACACACGAATTTGGTCTGCTTAGAGAAAAATACAGACCATCAGGCTCTTTAGACAGATGGTTCTAAAGACGGTGAGAGAGTAGCATATGCAACTATCTTTAGTTCCAAAACTAAAACCTGTCGACTACTAGGTAAAAGTTCGATATTCACTGCAAAAGCAAAAGCTATATTGTCATATTCTCAGATTCACTGTCACGCCTTCAAGTGATTAAAAGTGGAACTTCAACTCATCCCACCATCTTGAATATTCTACAATCATATGACTGTAGATTTGATCAATACATTGATATTTTGTTTTGTTGGTTTACCTTGTCACGTTGGCATCACAGGTAATACAGAGGCTGATAGAATGGCTAAGGCAGTCATAGATAATGCGGTTGATCCTGTTGGAATCCAATATAGCGATTCCAGACCCTCTATCTGTACATATGTGAGAAAGCTGTTTCAATCTTTATGGGATGCTGTGAATAATAACAAACTTCAGGAGTTCAAAAAAACTGCAAGCTATGCTCATCTAAACAGCCAGAAACGTTTCGATCAACACAAAATTCCTAAGAAATTTAAGGAATATTCCCGACTATTACACCAGCGAAATATTCCTTAACATAACTAAGGAATATTCCCCACCATGTTAAGGAAATTCAATAACATGCTACGGAATATTCCTTGTTGAATTTTAAGGAATATTCCCCTGGTGTAATAGTCGGGGAATATTCCTTAAATTTTAAGGAATTTTTCTTCCAGTGTTAAACCATGATAAGCCGATGGAGAATCGGCCATACACGATTAACTCACGAACATTTACTGAAAAAAGAGCCAGTCCCACGGTGTATTCCATGCCACGAAGATCTCACAGTAAAACATATTATTATTGACTATATAGATTTTAAGATTGTGAGAGATTCTTTTAATCGAGCAGCTACTTTAGAAGATCTTTTTAGTCGGATGAAAGAAGTTATTTGAGAGAAATCGGTTTGCTGCATAAGTGTTAATGTATGTATGCTTTAATGTGTTAGACTATAAAGTTATTAAATTGAATACTTAAAATTTTGTTTGATCGTCGCTATATGGATGAAATATAACTGAACGCGACGTTAAACCGTAATTCTCTCTGTGTGTGTCTCTCTACATTCCTCCATAACTCTATTGACACTCGACTTGACATACATTTATCCCTAACACCGCTTTGACACTCCACTTCAACTATGTTCCTCCCTACACACCGCTTTGACACCCTAGATAATGAGATTGATCCTGTTGGAATCCCATATAGCGTTTTCAGACCCTCTATCTGTGCTTATATGAGAAAGCTGTTTCAATCTTTATGGGATGCTGTGGATAATACCAACCTTCATGGGATAAAAAAAAAACACCGTAGGATATACTCATCTGCGTAGCCAGAGACGTTTTGATCAAGCCATGATCAGACGATGTAGAATCGGTCATAAATCTCTGGAACATTTACTAAAAAAAGGAACCAACCCCAAGATACCTTGGAAGATCTGTTATTCTGGTAAAAGAAGAATGTATTGTAGGTTATTTGAAAGAAATCGGTCCGTGTAGTTTTAGTGTATGTGCATGTTTACTGGTGTGTTGTGCTGGTTACTTCTGGGTTGCTGGGTTGTTGACTTGTTTTTGTTGGAATGCTTGTTTGATCGTAGCTATATTGCTGAACGCGACACACCGAAAGGAGGGGAGCATGTCCCCCTCCCCCGATTTGTGAATTCTAGAGTCCATATCCCATGATCTGGAACATTTTCAGAGGTTTCTTTTCACTTATCGGACAATTTTAATACTTATGAACGCGTCTTGAGAGAGTGAGTGAGCGAATAGGGTTTAACGTCGCTTTCAACATATTTTCAGCTATATCACAACGGGCAAGGAAGGGAGAGGAGGGGAGGGGGTACCTTGTTGTAGCAAAGCAGATCTAATACTGCCATTTTATAGTGCTGTACCACTGAAATATCATGTCGTAGGCAGACACGACACCCCACTCATCCACATTATACTGACACCGAGCGAACCAGTCCTTGTTCTATCCTCTTAATGCTGAGCGTAAGCGATGGAATAACAAGTTCCATTTTCAAGTCTTTGGTATGACCCAGTCTGGCATTGAACCCAATACCTACCGCTTGAGAGACAAACTGGATGACAGGCAACTATAGTGCACAATGGGGTGAGATAGCTAGTCCAATCTGTGTTCGCGCAGATAAACGCTGGCTGTATTGACAACCGGTTCCCCCCGACGGAGGTACAGTCAGTCATGGTAGGGTAAATGACTCGCCAGTGCAATCGGCAGTTATTTGTGGTTGTGGTGGTATCTCGGTATACCTGGTATAGTTGTGGTGGTATCTCGGTATACCTGGTGTATGGATGTGGTAACCTTAGTATCTTGATGTACCTGATAAGTGATTATTGATGGAAACATGCTCATATGCCACATGCTCCTCTTGTCCCGACTAGTATCAGCCAACATCATGGTGTTATCAAGTTGTTGTGTTTGGTGCTGTAGTTCTGTCTAGAAATAAAACAAAGTTAGTGCACCATGCATACTCTTGTACATATAGTATCTCTCTGTCTCTCCGTGATAATTTTACACCATGTCAGCTAAATGTACCCTACGAACGAGAATTTATCTTGTCAGTATTCAAACAGACACGAGCAAAGGGGAAAACACGATTCCCCTGGGGAGGGAGGGAGGTGGGGGGGTTAAACTGCCAGTGAATATTGGAATGTATTGCGGTGTGACCATTTGTCAAAATTATAACCGTCGCAAGAAGTAAGGAGACTGGGCCAATACTGAAGTACCCATTGAAGAATGTATACTGAATACTATTATGTTATTAACCAAGGGTTTTCATACTGGCCTGGTTATAGATCCGAGGTCTGCCGTATTGGCCCGAGGTGGCAAACCGAGGGCCAATACGGTTGACCGAGGACCTATAACCAGGCCAATATGAAAACACTTGGTTAATGACATTTTTATTAATTAACTCACCTACAAATGGTTTTCATCGATTACAATACATGCACCAAGGAATATTTTAGTACAGCGAATCCCCCCAAATCGGAATATGTATTTCTTCTTTCACAATAGGTCTATTTCCTACGATTATTATTATTATGTGCTTTTTGAAGTGCCATTATCGTCGGAAAGTCGACCCCCTCTACAGTAACGCTATCGGAAACGACGGCGATAATCTGGACGATGAATAGGCCGATCATCTTCAACCTGGAAGGGGGTCTTCAACGTATGAAACGGAGTCAAAAAAGATACAAGCAGATGAAATTTCATTCATTGAATATATATCGTGAAAGCAATATACTAATTTTACTTGATGAGAACGGTGAAGCAAAATACAACCTTATAATCTGGTGCAAATTTGGTCCAAATCCAGTCCCGATTTGAGGATCGAAGACCTATCATGCTGTGGACACCCTAGTTTTCAACATCATTTTACAGGTGTTTCGTCCGCATAATTTCTATCGGTTCTATCCACATGTGAATATTAAACTCTTCTAGCTGCAAGTCTGACGTAAAATATCACTGTAGTCATCGCTTCGTTCATCAGTGCACTGCTGTAAGTGTTGGATCGCTGTTTTGTCGTCTGCTTGTGCTTAGCACGTTGATGTCGAGCTCGCGTCACTATAGTCTATTTCAGCATGACTCACCTCACTTGATTTCAAGGTTGGTGTATCGGCACGTGTAGCTATATCAAATATTATCAAAGAAGCCATTGAATATCCGTTCAATGTCAGATAAATCAGTGACATCATTCGGAGAAGATCGCGAATCGAGGATCATTCATCCCCAGCGTCGCCATGTTGAAAGCCATATTGGCCCGGGTCATATTGGCTCTGTTTTCCCGTATTGGATCGGCTTTTCCGTATTGGCCCGCCTTCCTTATATTGGCCCGGTTTGGGCCATATCAAGCAGGCCGATTTCCTTGTATTAGGTTCATATCATAGATAGTTGATTAATAATGACAGATACTGGTCGTGTGGAGTCCAGTGTCAGCTGCTATCAGGACAGAATGTTTTGATTGTCACACGGTCACTTAAATATTACCCAAGGTTCCAACTTCCATTCTCGGAAATATTTACGCACAATTGTTTCACTGCATGCTTTAATATTTTCAAACTTTATGCTATATGGATTTTTACCGTACCAGACGTGGATACCCCTCAAGAGGTAAGCCAGAACGGCACATACAGCTTTGAATGATTCAGAGCAATTCAAAGCGAATAAGAAGAAAGGATAATGCACGAAGAAAGTATAGGGAATATTGCATGAACAAGAATCACAACAAAAATAGTGAAATTTAGCGCGGATGGAATTATGAACAAACCGACGGAATGGAGCAGAAGAAAGATAACCCATGGAAACCAAATAACGTAATGCAACCAAGGGAGATGACTGGCAAAGCATTTTTGCACCATAAAAAAGTTTTTTGAACCATATGCTAAAGAATAACGACGCCTAAACCCATTACACATAACGTTATCGACCCGCAGTAACCTGGAGAACCTTAGTCAACAAAATATGCGAAAAATGACATTGACATCATTGTCGTATATGTGACAATAATCGCATATCCTTTAGGTAGCTTAGTATATATTCCTTCCCGGAAAGGGGATGATCGCCCACTGAATCACTGCAGCTCTTTGTGGTCGAAGGTATGAAAATCTGCTTTCTGAATATTATCGCCTCGGTCTTGACGTCCTAAAGATCTTCGCAATTTGTGAATGATACATCGAGAAAATTTTACATAATTTGACTATACAAAAGGTAAAACAGCGATAATTCTGTCCCCATGAGGAGTTGAGACACAACTTGGTATTTCAACTGCTACCAACAAGACGAGAATCACTAATTAGTTCCTATCCGTAATGCCAGACTGAATAATAGACTGGATATTCTAGAGACTACCAAGCAAGATTCGGGACTTTGGTAGATGTACTAATATATCAAGAGGACCTATGGGATGAAGTCAATGTCTTAACCCTATCTGGCCTGGGCGATTTGGGGTGTACCGCAGCCTTGGGTGGGGGGAGGGCGTAAAGTGCACCCCCCCCCCCTATATATTTTCGCTATTGCTACGGCTAGAAGGCTGAAATTTACCACACTATCTCTTTGGATCAAGCTCTACAAGAAAATGTAAAAAAAAACAAGATGGCCGGCAAGATGACGTCACTGTTTTTGAACATTTTTGAACGATTTTTCGGGCCAAATTTTCGATTTTTTAATTTTGGTTTTTCTTCGCAAAAATTGCATGATAAATTAGTAAATAATAATCTGATATGAAATAAAATAAGTTTTACGCAATTTTTCATACAGAAAAGCAAAACTTTTGAAGAAATATAACGGAAACATCACTTTTTCTGGTGCCCCGTGTGGCCGCCATTTTGAATTTACCCATGATCCTCTGCTCGTGAGGTTATGCCAATAAGTGGAACTTTAACTCATCCCACCATCTTGAATAATCTACAATCATATGACTGTATATTTGATCAATACATTGATATTGTGTTTTGTTGGTTGCCTTGTCACGTTGGCATCACAGGCAATACAGAGGCTGATAGAATGGCTAAGGCAGCCCTAGATAATGAGGTTGATCCTGTTGGAATCCAATATAGCGATTCCGGACACTCTATCTGTACATGTGAGAAAGCTGTTTCAATCTTTATGGAATGCTGTGAATAATAACAAACTTCAGGAATTCAATAAACCTGTAAGCTATACTCATCTGAACAGCCAGAAACGTTTCGATCAATTAAGCCATGATCAGGTGATGGAGAATCGGCCATACACGATTAACTCACGAACATTTACTGAAGAAATAGCCAGTCCCAAGCTGTATTCCATGCCACGAAGATCTCACAGTAAAACATATTATTATTGACTGTATAGATTTTAAGAGATTCTTTTTATCGAGCAGCTACTTTAGAAGATATTCTTAGTCGAATGAAAGAAGACTGTATCTTAGGTTATTTGAGAGCAATCGGTTTGCAGCATAAGTGTTAATGTATGTATGCTGTAATGCGTTAGACTATTAAGTTATTAACTTAAATATTTAGAATTTTGTTTGATCGTCGCTATATGGCTGAAATATAGCTGAACGCGACGTTAAACCTTAATTCTCTCTCTCTGTGTCTCTCTACATTCCTCCATAACTCTGTTGACACTCGACTTGACATACATTTATCCCTAACACCGCTTTGACACTCCACTTCAACTACGCTCCTCCTTACACACCGCTTTGACACCCTAGATAATTAGGTTGATCTGTTGGAATCCCATATAGCGATTTCAGACCCTCTATCTGTGCTTATGTGAGAAAGCTGTTTCAATCTTTATGGGACGCTGTGCATAATAACAACCTTCATGGGATAAAAAAAAACTGTAGGATATATTCATCTGCGTAGCCAGAAACGTTTTGATCAAGCCATGATCAGGCGATGTAGAATCGGCCATAACCGATTAACTCTGGAACATGTACTAAAAAGGAACCAGCCCCAAGGTGTATTCCATGCCACGAAGATCTTTCAGTGAAACATATTCAGATCGACTGATAGATTTCAAGACTGTAATAGATTCTTTATGTCAAGCAGCTACCTTGGAAGATCTGTTATTCTGGTAAAAGAAGTTTGTATTGTAGGTTATTTGAAAGAAATCGGTCTGTTGTATAAGTTTCAGTGTATGTGCATGTTTTCTGGTGTGTTGTGTTGGTTACTTCTGGGTTGCTGGATTGTTGACTTGTTTTTGTTGGAATGCTTGTTTGATCGTCGCTATATTGCTGAACAACATATTTTCAGCTATATCACAACGGGGAAGGGAAGGGAGAGGAGGGGAGGGGATTGCTTTCAACATATTTTCAGCTATATCACAACGAGGAAGGGAAGGGAGAGGAGGGGAGGGGGTACATTCTTGTAACAAAGCAGATCTAATACTGCCATTTTATAGTGCCGTACCACTGAAATATCATGTCGTAGGCAGACATAACGCCCCACTCATCCACATTATACTGACACCGAGCGAACCAATCCTTGTTCTATCCTCTTAATGCTGAGCGTAAGCGATAGAATAACAAGTTCCATTTTCAAGTCATTGGTATGACCCAGTCTGGCATTGAACCCAATACCTACCGCTTGAGGGACAAACTGGATGACAGACAACTATAGTGTACAATGGGGTGAGATAGCTAGTCCAATCTGTGTTCGCGCAGATAAACGCTGGCTGTATTGACAACCGGTTTCCTCCGTTGGAGGTACAGTCAGTCATGGTAGAGTAAATGACTCGCCAGTGCAAGTCGGCAGTTATTTGTGGTTGTGGTGGTATCTCGGTATACCTGGTATAGTTGTGGTGGTATCTCAGTATACCTGATATATGGATGTGGTAGCCTTGGTATCTTAGTGTACCTGGTAAGTGATTATTGATGGAAACATGCTCATATGCCACATGCTCCTCTTGTCCCGACTAGTATCAGTCAACATCATGGTGTTATAAAGTTGTGTTTGGAGCTGTAGTTATGTCTAGAAATAAAACCAAGTTAGTGCACCATGCATACTCTTGTACATATATTATCTCTCTGTCTCTCCGTGATAATTTTACACCATGTCAGCTAAATGTACCCTACGAACGAGAATTTATCTTGTCAGTATTCAAACAGACACGCGGAAAGGGGAAAACACGAATCCCCTGGGGGAGGGAGGAAGGTGGTGCGTCAAACTGTCTGTGAGTATTGGAATGCATTGCGGTGTGACCATTTGTCAAAATTATAACCGTCGCAAGAAGTAAGGAGACTGGGCCAATACTGAAGTACCCATTGAAGAATGTTTACTGAATACTGACAGATACTGGTCATGTGGAGTCCAGTTTCAGTTGCTATCAGGACAGAATATTTTGATTGTCACACGGTCACTTAAATATTACACCAGGTTCCAACTTCATTCTCGGAAATATTTTCGCACAATTGTTTCACTGCATGCTTTAATATTTTCAAACTTTATGCTATATGCGTTTCTACCGTGCCGGACGTGGAGGTAAGCCAGAACGGCACTCGCAGCTTTGAATGTTTCAGAGCAATTCAAAGCGAATAAGAAGAAAGGATAATACACCAAGAAAGTATAGCGAATATTGCATGAACAAAAATCACAACAAAAATAGTGAAATTTAGCGCGGATGGAATGATGAACAAACCGACGGAATGGAGCAGAAGAAAGATAACCTATGGAAACCAAATGACGTAATGCAACCAAGAGAGATGACTGGCAAAGCATTTTTGCACCATAAAAAAAAGTTTTTTGAACCATATGTTAAAGAATAACGACGCTTAAACCCATTACACATAAACGTTATCGATCCGCAGTAATTTGGAGAACCTAAGTCAACAAAATATGCGAAAAATGACATTGACATCATTGTCATATATGGACAATAATCGCATATCCTTTGGGTAGCATAGTATATAGTCCTTCCCGAAGGGCATGATCGCCCACTGAATCACTGCAGCTCTTTGTGATCGGGGTATGAAAATCTGCTTTCTGAAAACTATCGCCTCGGTTTTGAGCTCCTAAAGATCTTCGCAATTTGTAAATGATACATCGAGAAAATATTACATAATTTGACTATACGAAAGGTAAAACAGCGATAATTCCGTCCCCATGAGGAGTTGGTATTTCCACTACTCACGACAAGACGAGAATCACTAATTAATTCCTATCCGCAAAGCCAGCTGGTGGTGTTCTGAATGCCAGACTGAAAAAACAGACTGGATATTCTAGAGACTACCAAGCAAGAATTGGGATGTACTAATATCAAGAGGACTTATACGATGACGTCAGTGTCTTAATAGTTTCAAGACTATCCACCGACTAATCGGGTGACTATAAGGTGCTCCAAATGTGTTTTGAAGTTATTTTCCCATCCGCAGATGGCAACCAGATAATTGCAAGGCTATATAGGAATGAAGATGCCACGATTATTCATGCAAAGTGAATGACATTATTTCAGGCGTAGATGATTTAGGAGCCCCAACCCATTCAAGTTGATCGTTGTATGCCTAGCGACTTAACCCAATATTGAGCTTATCATCAAAATATTTAGATGACTAAGGTGCTCCAAACTACATAGTTATTGTTCCATCATCAATTGTGTACATTTTGTTATACATACTTTAAGACTTCAGAGTGGATAATTATTATAAAATGAACAGATTTTAGGCCAGATGGCCGCGTCGAGAACAAAAGGTTTCTGGCTTTCGTATACGTTTACATTAATAAATGTATGTCGATGTACAGCCATGAATCCATGAAGCTCTAGAGCATAACCTAAAATCGATATCAAGGCGGGTCTGGTATATTTCACGGCTAAATCTCTCATTTAATTTGATAATATATCTCCGATTTTAGCTTCGTTGCAAACAACGTCAGTATAACTAGATAGAATTTAATACATTCGACACTATTTAAGGTACCGACGTCACCTCGAGTTAACTTGCAGGTAAGCTTCAGTCGGAATAACCAAATATACATTATAAATATATCCATGGGCCTTATAGCTATATAACGCTCTATGATATATCTATACACTTTGCATCGAGTATGCAAAATTGCGATGGTTAAAGGTATAAAAATGGATATATAAGCGATCAAAATATGCTCCCTGTGCCCTTTTGTTATTTTGTTTAGGCCTGTATCGAGAGGATTAGCTATTATAACAAATCTATGAGAACTCCAACCCAACCATTCTCAGGCCCGTACGTCGGAACCCCCCCGCCGCTCCCACAAAGTTGACTTTTGGTCCGCCCTACGGTTACGCGGTATATTCAGTCTCCTTTGGGTTTTTAACACTCTGTATAGACATCATCAAAAGGTCATAACTGTACATTATCTCTTTGCAAAGTGACTGTATATTATCTCTTTGTTTGCAAAGTGACAATCCAGTTACTCTGTATATTATCTCTTTTCAAAGTGACAGCCCCATTTCTCTATTACTATCTTCAGAAGCGTTAATAAACTTCTGCTATCATTTATCACATGAACATTGGTGCGCGATCGGTCCACTCCCGGTCACGTGGTATTTTACGGAAAGTCGTGTAGGCCCCTTCACCGCATAAATGTTACGTTATATTCACTCAGTAAACAAAGCTTTTCCTGTGACGTAATTTTGTTCGAAATGACGACATGTAAGGTCTCTATCAGGGACGTAATGCTTGGCAGCATCTAATCCGGTAATTAATATGTTAAATGTTCCAGAAAAAAAACAAGTATTCACCTTGGCCTTCAGTGGAACATGAATCATTGTACTCACTTCAACGGAGTGATTGGTCTCACCGGAAAATAATTGACCAATGTTATACTTCTCGTGTATTATGTGTGTCTAACAACACAACAAAACAGTGATGATTAATAGTGAAATAAATCAGTGCTAGTATTGCTTGTATTTTTACCTGAATTAAGGACCGTTGTTGCTATTTATGTTTCCCCATATGGTTCATACTTTTCAGTTATTTTCACGTTTTTGGACCCTATAAAAACAACACAGCAGCAGCTATATTAAAGCACTATTTTCCCCCCTTAGAAGGCGCTAGAATGCCCCAAATGAAATCTAGAATTTCAAATTTTCACGGGGGGCATGCCCCCGGACCCCACTACCGTGGCGCGCTTGTAGCGCGCATTGCTGGGACTCACGTTCCGCTTTATATGAAATCGCACCCCCGCCCCCGCCCCCGCCCGCTAGAAATCCTGCGTACGGGCCTGATTCTGGACTCGGGTCTTTCAAACTGTTAAAAAATATAATTTGGTTTGAGGTGTTCCGTTTTCTTACAAGGGAATATCCTCCATATAAATGCATCAAAAATACAGCACATTTGTATCAGTCATTAATACGTTTTCATGTTATTGACCATAGTGTCACTTTCTTTTTTTTTCTTTGATAGGCATTTAGAAGTTGGCGTATATAACACAATGCTATTCTATGGATAACTACTTCTTTATTGCTGTGGAGCTGACGTTTCGTTGGAGATACTTCCAACTTTTTCAAAGCTTTGAAAAAGTTGGAAGTATCTCCAACGAAACGTCAGCTCCACAGCAATAAAGAAGTTGTTATCCATAGAATAGCATTGTGTCGTAGTGTCACTGTCAGACGTACAGGGTCTTTTCCTACGTCATACATCGTTCATTTCTAGGACTTCTATACATGATACGATGTTTTCTCACATTTCAAACTTGTTTCTCAATCTTGTTTTTTTTGTACTATTGCAGCCCTGACGGAAATATATTTTAAAATGTCGTCCCAAACTTACCTGGAACAAAAGTGGCGGAGAGCATTTAATTATATGGATGTAGACTGCGATGATTTCATGTCTGCGGCTGATTTGTGTGCTCCTGCGATTTATATCCAAAGAGTTTTTGGACTTAAAAAGGAGAACACAAAAAGCTTTCGGAAAAGTTGGGTAAGGTGGTTTTACTATTTCCAAGACGATTCCTTCCTACAGAATATCGATGAAGATAAATGGGTGGCTTTATTGAAAGGGGAATACGAAACGAATCTGGAGTTGGCGAAAGCCTTCAGCTGCACCTCGTATGGCGAGCTCTTCGATATCCTCGACAGGAACAAAGACGGCAAACTATCCCTAGATGAACTGGAAATATACTACCGATCACACAACGTAACCGATGAGGGATTTGTCAAGAAAGTCTTTGACAAACTTGACCTGGATGGCGATGGATACATTCAAAGAGACGAATTTGTAAAAGCCGCAGAAAACTATTGGTGGAACCCTGACCCCGAGGAGGGATATGGCTTCATGTATGACCGCCCCGAAATGACTCTTAAGAACTAGGAGTGATGACGAAAATGATTCTTTAAAGGGTTGTATATACTGCAGGCTAAGGCAATTCGAAAATGGGGTAATATATACGGAACATTTCATATGTCAATGAACTCTCCTTCGATGACTTTCTGGCGTTATTGTTCTTGATCTAATTATCATATATATTACTATATATATGAATATATGAATAATAACGGAGTTATCTTTTATGAATATTTGCTTCAGTATCCTAAATGTATGACGTTGCTCGAAGACGATTCCAAAATGTCTGGTAAAATTGCTCGGTTCAAAACAGGATGTTTGTGTATTTTTACTCATATATCGCTCTTATTACTTATGCAATCTATCTGAACATCACGATATAAATAACTCGTTTTTTAATACTTAACTTCGTAGTTGTATCCTAAGTATTGGGGGTGGTATTCAAATGTCATTTTAACAAAATAAAATTTATATTAACGGTATATTACTTGTCCGAAATTCATTATATTGTATTCAGTATTAATTCGAATATTATCTACAATCAGGATTCGATTTTGCATGTCAACTCTATGACATCATTTGGTTTTAAACTAGATTAATCCCTGGCATGGTAATATTGGTGTGGGCTTTTTCTCCCCGTCCACTGCCATGTTTCAACCTGTAACCATTTGGGTCATCGATACGCGGTAAGACTGACCCTGGGATTGTGTGTATCCATTTTCAGCCTACTTTCGGCAGCTATATGAGGGAATTCCCCGAAATCAACACCACGTGATGTCGTCAGCCAATCAGCTAAACTCTACCGACGTAGCCCCAACGTAACCCGCCATTTTCGAGTCATGTGCTGTCTTACTTGTTCAAAAATTACAGATCTACAACATCTCTTGGATGATACGGAAGTTATTCATATCTGTATCTTTTGTAAGCTCAGACAATATATGTTTTAGAAGTAGTATGAAAAGCCTATAATTTATCAGATTTCTTGAGTCTGTTCTCCGCCGGATGAAGACCGAACAGTATACGGTAAAGTATCGGATATCGCTCCACAATAATGGCGACACACGATTCGCAAGCCATCTTATGGACGGCGAAGTGTACGCAAATGTGCCGCATTCATGTCACAACGATGACCACGTGACAAGGCTCCGGCCAGTCTGTGACTGTTGAGGAAGTTGTCTCAACCAACGAAAACTATCCGTGCTCAGTATATGAATAATGGATACTCTGAAACAATTTTTCGTTGATGTTTGGCGGTACCTGTTAAATTTCTAGGATTCAGGAACACCTAGCCATTCTGACCGTTATTTTGTGTCTCAGGTTTTCATGCAAAGGAGAGGTATTCTAATAGTTTTTTTGCTCACAACCTATGTAACTCAATCTATATGCGTCAGTCAATCTGATGTCCTATATTGATTTTTCTGGGTCGGTTAAAGTTTGTTTGTGTTGGATAAATTCACAATGTGGCAAAACGCGTTAATAATGCACGCAGAGTGGAGTGTTTGTCGCAACTATTGCATTTTGTCTGCCGTAACGACTGGTTGCGCGCGAGACAATGGTACATGGATGCCACGAAGGCTCATCGCTGTTATTGTACACCCTTGTTGTCTCCGGCATGAAGGGGGGCCATGAACTGTCATGGTGGTCGCTAATTCCGACCTAGCTTATTGCGACAAACTTCGTCAGCAATCCATGGAGGGTCAACGCTTATCCTATAACACGCAATAATTGTTTATTGTGCTATATTATAACAAATGTGGACAAATTTATACCGAAAATTATGTAAACAGTTAGGGTTTTAGGGTTCAGGATTTTAACTAAAAAAAATATTATTTATAAATGAAGTCGCTCCCCGCATACAATTATAATCGCAGATTGGTATTAAAATGAGTAGACACGTTTTGAAAGTCTTTGCGGAACTAAATATATCAACTACTTGTAACTTAGAAAAATAATATTTTATGTATAACAAAAACAAATTATGTGACCGGATGATGTACATTATCCGGTTCCGTAAACGAAATCAGTCTTCAACTGCTGGGCTCTACAGCAAGTGTGACCGAGTTATCTATTCGGTATGAAAATATGCGGCATTCACCCCTCTATTGCAGAGCATAAACAATTCCCACAAAAGGTTATTGAATATGATCGTCCAGTTACCGTTGTTGTTGCATCCAATTTGTCCGGTTGCGATAACGACTTCCGGTTTCGGAAACAGCGCCCTCTATGAGGCTAAGTCTATTTTATTATCTGTTAACCAACCGATCTACTTTGAAAGTACTAAATAAAACTAAACATTCTATTTGAGAAGTGATTGCGATTTGTTCAGCCAATTATACAATGTCAGATATAGACATCTTACGGTAACAGAAATTATGCTCTTCACTATGGACCTCATTGGCCTGAAATCCATTCTCAATGCAGATATACTCTTCCTATCGGCTAGACCATTCAAAATATGTGTTTGCACGGGTATAATACCGATCTTGTGGTATTCAATATACTTTGTATTATGTCATAAATGTTACTGGTACAAACCATGAAAAATGCCATTCATGATTGTATTTCGAGGGCCTGAATATCTGTAGTGATTGTAATAAAAGTACTTCAACTTGATATTGTGTTTTCCAAATGATTTCACATTATTCACTGCATTCCCTCTTCCAGATATCCGATTTGTCGGGCTACACCCCCCCCCCCCCCCATTAAAACAGCTAGCCAATTAGGCCAAAGAAAATATACCTTGTAAGGGCCAATCCAAAATTACATAATGCGCTTTTACATTTTAGCATCAGAGAAGATAACGCCATATGAACGGGTTACCTAATTTTAGAATGGTCACCTACATTGCATGTAAAAAGCAATACCTTGTTAATTTAGTTAACGACGCAAACACATTTGTCGATGAGAGTGATATTTAATAGGCCTACCCAGACACACACATTGGTCTGATGTGTATTCCTCGTAATCCTTCATGTGTTGAAGATGCACCAAAATTGACTTCAGAATGATACAAAGATTTAAAAACAAATACTGGTACTTTGTACAATTATCTCCCTAGTTTAATCCGTGGCGTGTCCCACTCCTCCTACTCATCCTCCCCCGCTTTACTCACTACACTTTAAATAATAAGTGTCTTGAAATAAAACATGTTTCTGTCCCCACTGGCTTACATGACACCCCCCTCCTTTTGGGAGAGTTTTATTGCGATTATCCTGAAATTATGACTGGCTTCTAGTGGAAATATACATTTTTCCTGGCAAACAATTAGTTTTGCATCGATATTTCAACGGCCGGTTGTCTAGGTCGACTATACACATGGAAGTGGCATAAAAGATAAATGTGACGGGACTCAGTTACGTGTTTTCGGAATCGGCTAAACGACAAGTAGTTGATATAAATGTTATAAATAAAAAATCAGAAATCGTATGAACCTACTTTTTCTACGATAGATTACTGGGTTGTTGCCGATACTTTCCAGTAGACTGCGATTGAATATTTACGTGTGACACGAGTAGGCCAGAGCGCCAAACTTGAAATTACACATTGCGAAGCACGTGCTTTTTGCCCTCGGCTAACGGTAGGTGAAAGTTACTGTGGATTACAAGATATACAAAACCCGCTATGCCGGGACTGTGACCGCTTTTCAAAAGAGGAATATATTAACTTTTAATCGCCATGCATCCACCGATCTGAAGCAGCGTCTTTCTCTCCGAAAGCGAAGTCGATTGTTACGAATTTCTGGAACCGGACAATTTACGGAACCGGATAATCTTCTGCACTATGGAGTTACCAATCCCTCTGAATCTGTATCCATTTCGTCAAACATGGTGACCTCCCTTGTATTGTTCTCGCGTGTTCTCGTCAGCTGATGACATCACAGCCTTCTTCATCTCTGTTAAGTTGTCTATCATTTTGGTAGTAGATAATCTTTTGAGGTATTCCTTGTCTTCACACATCCTTCTTTACCGGTATCGATTTGATTCAATTTGAGTTGTTCGCATCATTCGATTACGATTCTTCTTCGATCGTTATCAATTTGTTATAACGCGGCATTCGATTGTCCTTGTTGACATGCCCCACATCTCACATGATGGACGCTCGTCTGCAGCTCCTTTTCACTGGTGACCACTGACATGCCGACTGGGTTCATTGCAATTCACTCCAGCGAAGGTTATTAATATCTGCATCGGAGTCTCCAAGCAGCATTTGTCCAGATACTGGGGATTACTCCCACCCATCGATTTCTTGTTATTGTTTTCATTCGGGAATTCGGGAATTCTGGTAAAGACCTGCTGGTAGGCAAACAGAAAGACCAATTCCCAGTTCTCCATTTAACGCTACGTGAACTTTCTAGCGCTGTTCTATGCTGGTTTAATGCTGGCCTTACACGAGGAATATCTTCGCCGTCAGATCGAAGAAATCCTCACTGTTTTACGTTGTCCAAATATTAATGTGAGTGCATATTAATCATCACACCGATGTCCAGATAATCTTTGCGGACTGAGTAACATTTACATGGTGGCACAGTATAGCACCCTTAATAAATCATCGCAATTTTTTCTGTCAGACTGGAAATGATAAGGAGAAATACAAACTAATTTAGCAAAACGGAGTTGTATGCTAAATTGTCTTATTTGAGCGCAGACTTAAGTGCTGTGGTCTAAGGGAGATCACTGGTAATTATTTGGAAGTTGGCTGGGTGAGAGTAACTTCCCCTTGGTCGAGTTCATTTGGCTTCCCGCGTCACTCGGGTCATTCAAGGTCAAAATACTGCATGCTCAGATCTATGTAACATTGGCGCATGCTGGGTCAAAGACCAATGCCCAGTTCTCCATTTAACGCTACGTGAACATTCTAGCGCTGTTCTATGCTGGTTTCATGCTGGCGTTACACGAGGAATATCTTCGCCGTCAGATCGAAGAAATCCTCAATGATTTTCATTGTCCAAATATTAATGTGAGTGCATATTAATCATCACACCGCTGTCCAGATAATCTTTGCGGACTGAGTAACATTTACATGGTGGCACAGTATAGCACCCTTAATAAATCATCGTAATTTTTTCTGTCAGACTGGAAATGGTAAGGAAAAATACAATACATTATTCCATGTCTGCATTACTGATATTCCTTTGATTTTGAGTCCTAAGTAGTAGTGTCTACTGATTTCAAGCAATATTTTTCGGGCACACGAAAATTTCGCCAGCTATTTGCCTATGCTAAATGGCTAGAAATGGCAAATCGGGAACCCTCCAAATTACGGTAAGGGAGGTAACTCCAGCTCAAGGTGACATGCAGGAGTGTGAATATGATAGGACATGTACTGAAGCGTGACGTCATGTATGACGTCACTTCCGGTCTGCGTGAATCGGGCGTGTGCATTCCTCCGCGGTGATGCGGTCTAAAGGTGATGCGGTCTGCCTCCGCGGGCAGAAAGTAGTCCCAAATTCTCCGGCATTCTCCGGCAATCTTCAGGGGCGAGAGGGGTCCCTATTGTGCCGATTAGGTCGTATGAGGTATCAATGTGAAGCATTCGTGAAGGGGCATCTGATGGGGTGGGTGTGGGGTTGAAATATCGTCATTCTGCGCATGAGCGGTAGACCAAGGGTATGGAAATGGACGTTTAGGGGTCTAGGTGGGCCACTAGTGGTCCGATGGAATCGAGTGAGGTATCAGTGTGAAGCATATGTGAGGGGGGCATCCGATGGACTGGGTGTGGGGTTGGAATATGGTCATTCTGCGCATGCGCGGTAGACCAAGGGTATGGAATAGACGTTTTGGGATTTAGGGGAGCCCCTAATGGTCCGATGGAGTCGTATGAGGTATCAATGTGAAGCATTCGTGAAGGAGCATCCGATGGGATGCGTGTGGGGTTGGAATATCGTCATTCTGCGCATGTGTAGTAGACAATGGGTATGAAAATAGACGTTTTGGGATCGAGGGGGGTCCTTAATGGGCCTATAGAGTGGTATGAGGTATCTATGTGAGGGGCATCCGGCTGGACTAGTGTCTCGGTCGTTGTCCACATTCTGCGCATGCGCAGACAGGGAATTGTGGGAAAATGGTATGGAAATAGACGTTTTGAGATCTAGGTGAGCCACGAGTGGGCCGATTGGATCGAGTGAGGTATCAATGTGAAGCCTATGTGAGGGGGCATCCGATTGGACTAGTGTCTCGGCCGTTGTCCACATTCTGCGCATGCGCAGACAGGGAATTCTGGGAAAAGGGTGTGGAAATAGACGTTTTAGGGTTTAGGTGGGCCCCTAATGATCCTATGGTGTCGTATGAGGTCTTATTTTGAAGCTGTCGTGAGGGAGCATCCGCCTGGGCTAGTGTGTCGTTCGTTGTCCATAGTCTGCGCACGCGCAGTCTGGCCGTAGTATAGAAATAGACGTGTTGGGGTTTAGGTGGGCCACTAGTGGGCCGATTGGATCGAGTGAGGTATCAATGTAAAGTATACGTGAGGGAGCATCCGACGGGGTGGATGTGACGTAAAACTGACGTCATTCGGGGCATGCTCAGTAGAGAAAGTGTATGGAAATAGACATTTTGGCGCCGAAAGGGGTCACCATGGGTCCGATGTGGTCGTATGAGGTCTTATTTTGAAGCTCTTGCGAAGCAGCATACGACTGGACTCAGGGTTCGTCCGTGTTCAAGAGTCTGCGCATGCGCAGTCTGGTCGTAGTATGGAAAGCAGGCATGTTGGGGGATGCGTGGGGGTGTGTTTTAACCCACCACTATGGGTCCATGGTTGTGGTTGGGTGGTGTGGGTTCTGCGCACAGACGTCACTTCCGGGTTTCACTAAAACTACCTTCGAACACAGAAGAGTTCCAATGTTCCCTTATACGTAGGATCCGGATGTTCAACATACGGGTTTTCCACGACCCGGCCCGGCCCGGCCAGCCCCGGCCGCAGCACGCGGGTTACTCCGGCCGCAGCGCGCGCGCGCGCGGGTTCTCCCGAAGTGCGCGTCATCACCGCCAGTGCGCGGATGAATGTCGGGTCAAAAGGTCAAAGGTCACATCCAGATCAAAAGGTCAAAGGTCTCACTTTCGGCAAGGTTCGGCAACAATGTTGCGGCATCGATGTATCGATATCTCAGCTTGACTCCCGAAGTTTTCCTGCACGTTTATTCGGATAAGGTGGGAGACATCTGTGATGCGGACCCTACACAACTGTGCCCGGCCCACATTCGTCTGTCCCGGGAGGGCTGGACCAAATTCAAACGGGTGTTGTCTGGTGAACTGGCCGGCGACCTCATCCACTTGGAAGATGCCGTGGTAGATGTGGATCAAGTGCTTATCAAGCGGACTGGTCATTTACCATGGACACCGTGGAAGCCAACGAAGAAAATCAGAAAGAAACTCCGGCCCAAGATATACCCATTATAAATAAACGATTGAGCCAGGGTCCATCATCATTTGTCACCATGGAGCGCTGGGAGAAGGTGTTGGATAACTTATACTACAGTCCCGACAGTCCAGCGGCCCATAGTGCATTGTCGGCTCTATCGAGCGGCCAAACCCGCTACCCGGGATACAACGTGCCCAAGTCCGAGATTAGTTAAGAAAACAAGACACCTATACCTTACATCGATCTGCCCGTCGCCATTTTCTACGGAACCGGGTCATCGTGGGAGGAATACATGCCCAGTGGCAAGCGGATTTGGTCGATATGAGCGCCTTTGCCAAACACAACGATGGGAATCGGTATATCTTGACGTGTATCGATATCGTATCGAAGTATGCGTGGGTGGTACCCATCCGGACGAAAACGGGGGCGAATCTCATAGCGGCGTTCAAAGACATCTTCAAGACCGGGCGCAAACCGACGAAGGCACGGAATTCCTCAACAGACCGTTCCAACAGTTTCTGAAAGCCCAGAAGGTGTTTTTCTTCCATACGTACAACGAGGCCAAGGCTTCCGTGGTGGAAAGGTTCAACAGGACTTTCAAAGGCCGCATGTATAAATATTTCACCTATAAGAATACACGCGGTACATCGATGTTCTCCCGGAACATGTGAGTGGTTACAATCGAGCCTATCACCGGAGTATAGAGAGAGCCCCCATTACCGTGACCCAACGCAATGAAGCCCAAATCCGCCGTGTCTTGTACCCCAGCCAATCGCAGCGAATGACGAAGGCGGTGTACAAGGTCGGGACCCTGTACGGATCAGTAAAGTCAAAGGTCAATTTGAGAAAAGTTACTTGCCCAACTGGAGCGATGAGCACTTCTTGATTAAACGGCGCCTACCCCAACAGCAGCGAGTCTATGAACTGGAAGATCTTCAAGGGGAACCGTTGCTAGGGACGTTTTACGAGGCGGAATTACAGCCTGTCGTAAAAACACAGCAAGACTACTACACGGTGGAGCAGATTTTGAAAACGGAACGTCGACGTGGCAAACTGTTTCATTTCGTCAAATGGCAAGGCTGGCCCAGTTCCTTCAATTCCTGGGTCGCTGCCAACCAGGTGAAACGACTATAAAGCCAGACATCACTGCCGTCATCCTTCATTCCACGTCCGACCACAGTGCTATGGACAAACAGCAGCTGCCTCTGAACACAGCGTCTCCCAAAACGCGCAAAGCGCAAGTGGGCTTTGTGGTGATAGTGCTAACCCTGCTGAGTGTGTTGTACGGAGGTGTGGTTTACGACGTAGCCTATGTCAGCACGTTACTTAACCAACTGAGAACACCAGCCATCAGTGAAACCGGTCTACAGATAGCACCAGTCAACCCCGTATCGAGCCCAGTCACCACCACACCCCGTGTACAAGCCCCATCGAGCTCCACACCAAGCGCCACACCTACACCAAGTACACCCACCACGTCTGAAAACCCACCTGATTTCATCCCTCACACTGAACAGACAACGCCGACCGACGTTGTACCCACCACCATCATCACTCGCAGTGAACAGACAACGACGACCGACGTTGTACCCACCACCACCACTCCAGTTCACTCGTACCAAATTTACAAGAGCGGGTTACCACGACAGCGCATACAGCTCGAACCATGGACCCTCGGTGGCAGCATCCCTTCACTTGCGTCATCGCAGGACCGACGGGCTCCGGCAAAACGCACTTCGTCAGGAAGCTCCTTCAACACGCCGACAGCATGATCACCCCACCCATTGCCCGAGTCGTGTGATGTTACGGAGAATGGCAGGCAGCGTATGCAGCAATGCCCCACATCACGTTCGTGGAATTACAAGTTTCTAGTCCGTTATTCATAATCCAGCTGTCGTCCATTAGAGAATATCCGCGTCCATAATCCAAAGACCTATTCCATTTTCCATATAACAGCATTAGCACCAAATTCAAAAAGACAATCATAGTATACAAAAACATAGCCTTGTTTCCTGCAAGAGAGAAGCAGTCAACAGTTTTCAATGATGCCGGCAAGACATCATGATGTTCCAAAAATATCAAATCCGTATCGCTGATCAGTATTCTTAATCCATAATATTCGTTGTAAAGTCGTCATCTAAAGAATGATGTATCTCAGTCACGCTTTGATTGTGACTGTTCATATGAGTACCATGAGGATCTTGAAGTACATGGGTTCATACGGCCCCTAGCCCCGGGTTAAGCGGAATTAGACACAAGTTACGAAACGTAGCGACATAGATCTTGCACGCTACGTTCGTATTTTGCTATCAGCATGCGATATGTATCGCCAAATTTGAGAAACTTTGAGTGGAGGCGCTTGGTGGAATAGCCCTGTTTTATAAGTTTCTGCAACAATGTTTTGTGACGTTGATTAAAATCATCACATTTAACACAAGATCTAGCAAATGCTACTAAGCGAGATATGTATACCCAACCTGGCCGATTTAGAATTCGACATCTTGGTGGTTCTGGATGATCTCATGGCGAAGACAGATGCGCGGGTCACGCAACTCTTTACCAAAGGCAGCCGTCATCGACGGCTCAGCATCATCTACATTGTGCAAAATCTGTTCAGTAAAAACAAAGAACATCGGAACATCAGCTTAAATCCCCACTACCTGGTGGTCTTCAAAAGCCCGAGAGATACCACTCAACTGCTGCACCTGGCGAGACAGATGTATCCCGGCCGCACGCCGTTTGCGTTGGAAGCCTTTAAAGATGCCACAACCCTTCAGCACGGGTATATGCACTTCGACTTCAAGCAAGCCACCCCCGACCACCTTCGACTACGGACCGGCATCTTTCCCGGAGAGACCCACCACGTGTACATGCAAAAATAATGTAAACACACCCACAGTGGCGCCCCCAGCTGGGATGTGTGTGTTTGATGATGGGGATAATAAAAAGAATTAATACCACATCATGGTTGACTTTGTCTCTGTTCTCTGAAGTAGATAAAAAGAGCAGAGTTGTGGGTTCTAGCATCAGTTGTACATGATGTCTGCGCGAGTACGGAAGCACTCTCCGACGCTCCGTGTATTGAAGACGGCCCCACCCGAGTTCGTCCGAACCATTGTACGCGGTGCGGACCCTGACCTTGTACGCTGTCTGTGCGAGATCGTGTACAACCTGTTAAAAGGCAACGTACCACTGACTCCGGCTCAGAAGACCAAGTTGGCCAAGCATAAGACAGGTCTCCGAACCCTAGTCCAGAAGCGGGTCCCTCAAACACAAAAGAAAAGGGTGTTACAGAAAGGCGGCTTTCTCGGGGCCATCTTAACACCATTGGCCGCTTCCGTGTTGGATCCAGTATTGGGTGGACTCTTCGGCCGACAATGAACCACACGAAAAAAATGGTCCTCGTCGAACCACGGTTCCTTCAAAACCTCCAATCGCCCTACCCTCTCCCACCTACGGTGAAGACCATAAACACCCTCGATGGAGAGATCCAACAGATCTTACAGAGACCGGGGTTAAGCAACAGTGAGAAAGTACAACGGTACAATGAGACGCTTCAACGGTGCATGACGTTCATGGACCAATACAAAACCCTCTCTACCCCAGCACCACCGCCACCACCGCCACCACCACCACCACCACGTGACACACTGCCTATCTCAGCACCGCTCCAACAGCCGCCATTACCAGGGGCACCACCCACAGCCCCACAGTGGGTCGAAGACGAAGTGCTGAAGAGTGTACCTGCATCGTTCAAGAAACAAGCTGGCCTGGTATTACAACGGATGAAACAGAATCCTAACACGACTGGTAGAGAATCAGGTGGTCCCCGGGACCCACATGACGGATTTAGTGAATGACCTGATGCGTCAACGCAGGTCGCACACAGATCCTCGAGGATGGGAGGTCTTCGCTCAAGGCTTGAAAGACATGCATGTACCACAGGAATTGGTGGGGAATCCCCAGCGCTGGGCCTTTATGCAGCGGACCCAGCAATTGCCGAGTGGCCCACTACTTTCTTGGGAAGCCGAACCCCCAAAACACCACCACCACAACGAGCACCTTCTTTTCAGACCTGTAAAAAACCATCCTTGATCAGGACACCCCACATCTCCAGAGCCGTGACACGTAGCAAGTCACCGCGACGAACACGGCGCCGGACACAACCGCCCAAGGCCTGGAACACCTATTAAAACCAACAGCAGCAGCAGGACAGCTCAGTCGCCATGTTTTACCTCACCCTACCCAGTAACAGTTCGCTGCATGTGTTTCCTGACAACACCTTGGCCAAGTACGTCACCCAGTTACCGCAACCGTTGCATTTACCTGGACGATGGGAATGTGGCCTCGTGGATATCCAATACCCTTACTCGTGGTACAACGTGCGAGCCGATGAAGTGTGGTACGAGGTGACCTACGAAGGCAAAAACACCCGACTCTCACTCCCCGAAGGCCAATACGATACCCCCAAGGAGTTCATGCAGGGGCTGACAAGACTGTTGCATTATAAGGCTCTACGGGAGGTCACGAATGTTTCAAAACCCATCAAATCCTTTCCCTTCAAGAATCACGTACACAACGGCAAGGCACAGATCCTCCTCACCGCCAACGTGAGTGTCGTACTGAGTCCTATCCTACAGCAAATGCTGGGGCTCGCTCACGCGACCTACACGGGTCCATCCGAGGACCATGGCCAGAACCCGATGGATATGAAGTCGGGTATGTACGGACTCTACGTCTACTCGGACGTAGTCGACAACCACATCGTGGGCGATATCAACACACCTCTGTTACGGGTGGTCCCCATTAAAAAGACGTATGGAGAACAAGTCACCCACAGTTTCACCCACATGCTCTACCTACACGTACGACAAACCGACATCAATACTATCACGGTGGATATAAGAGATGACACGGGAGGACCGGTGGCATTCGAACCAGGAAAAGTGGTGCTGACACTTCATTTTCGACAAGCACGTGCTCCCCATTTTGTATAATGAAGGTCCCTTACGAGTGCGATGCACGCAGCTATATGGACTATTATGCCCAACAGGCCGGGGGTGGCCTTCCCGTCTTTAGTGGTGCACGCATGCAACGAGGACATGGGCTGGGGAACATACTCGGGAGCACCGTCAAAACGTTCCTGCCCTTGGTGACGCGTGGAGTGAAAGCGATCGGCAAACAATCGGTACGCAGTGGACTGCAAGTGCCCGGTGATGTCTTGGGCGTACGGCACCCAAAGAAGCCTTGAACCGGCGGGCCAAAGAACCGGGAGGCGTCCGATTGCCTGGGGTACAAGACACGCCGGACTTCATTGCGTTGGGTCACGGTAATGGGGGCTCTCTATACTCCGGTGATAGGCTCGATTGTAACCACTCACAAGTTTCGGGAAAACATCGATGTACCGCCTTGTATTCTTATAGGTGAAATATTTATACATGCGGCCTTTGAATGTCCTGTTGAACCTTTCCACCACGGAAGCCTTGGTCTCGTTGTACGTATGGAAGAAAAACACCTTCTGGGCTTTCAGAAACTGTTGGAACGGTCTGTTGAGGAATTCCGTGCCTTCGTCGGTTTGCGCCCGGTCTTGAAGATATCTTTGAACGCCGCTATGAGATTCGCCCCCGTTTTCGTCCGGATGGGTACCACCCACGCATACTTCGATAGGATATCGATGCACGTCAACATATACCGATTCCCATCGTTGTGCTTGGCAAAGGCGCTTATATCGACCAAATCCGCTTGCCACTGGGCATCTATTCCTCCAACGATGACCCGGTTCCGTAGAAAATGGCGACGGACAGATCGATGTAAGGTATAGGTGTCTTGTTTTCTTAACCAACCTCGGACTGCGGTACGTTGTATCCCCTGGGGTTTGGCCGCTCGATAGAGAGCCGACAATGCACTATAGGCCGCCGGACTGTCGGGACTGCAGTATAAGTTATCCAACACCTTCTTCCAGCGCTTCATGGTGACAAATGCTGATGGACCCTGGCTCTATCGTTTATTTATAACGGGTATATCTTGGGCCAGAGTTTCTTTCTGATTTTCTTCGTTGGCTTCCACAGTGTCCATGGTAAATGACCAGTCCAACACGTCTGATGACCGCTTGATAAGCACTTGATCCACATCTACCACGGCATCTTCCAATGAAGGGTAAAATGCACTGTACCCCATCTAGCCGAGCCTATTGAGCAAAGAAAGGGCCGCGTCGGATGTACACATCGTGACACAAGTGGATGAGGTCGCCGTCCAGTTCACCAGACAACACCCGTTTGAATTTGGTCCAGCCCTCCCGGGACAGACGAATGTGGGCCGGGAACGGTTGTGTAGGGTCCGCATCAAAGATGTCTCCCACCTCCTCCATGATATCGACCTTATCCGCATAAACGTGCAGGAAAACCTCGGGGGTCAAGCTGAGATACGCCAGTATTATATGCTCCGTCATGGTCAGTACGTGAATGGTACCAGATTTGACTGTCTCTCGTATTTATAGGGAGAACCCCGTGAGATCAAAGGATCGGGTGGTCAAAGTCTAGCCGGGTAATCAATGGCATCGTCGTCTGGTTCATTGCTAGACATTTGTTCATTGGGTTCTGCCGCCGCTTCTCTCAGGGCACGAGCCCACTCCAACTCGTCTGATGGGCCCACTCCAACTCGTCTGATGACCGCTCGTCCGGTGTAAACAGCTGGTCCAGGATAGGCACCACTTTCTCGAAGGCTGTCCACAGATCGGGGTCTAGGGTGAAGCCTCGCGTAGGGTCTTGGTAACGGCCCAGGCGTGGGAAGAAGGGTCCACGGTGTACGTAGATGGCATTATCTATGTGGATGAGGTGTCCGTCGAGCTCGCCGCTCAACACCCGTTTATATTTGGTCCAGCCGTCACGGTGTAGCGTAACCGTATTCGATACGGTCTCAGCGCGCGAGCAGCAAACATCTCCACGGTCTTCCACGAGGGTGACTTTATCTTCATAGACGTGTAACCCCACCCGGGGTGTAAGGGGAAGGATGGCTCGTAGAACTGGTGACATGGTTGACCCAATGACGATCGGTGAATGACGCACACTGTGTCTGACCCTCGTATTTATAGTCAGGTCCCACTGTCAATGCCACAGCGCCAGGGTCAATAGGGCACAGACCATGACTAGGCCAACCAGCCATCGCTGATTCCGGCGTGAGCGCTCGTGGTCCATAGCCCGAGCATCAAGGATGGCTGTCATAGTCCAGTAGTGGTGAGTGATGGCACACCTCTCCATCGAGTGCACTCTGTCGAGGACCGCTTCTGTGAACTCGTTCAGGATCTGGCGTCGCCCCTCGTTGTCGTCGTCATCTGAAAACATGGACCGAACCACTGCTCGGTAACCCGTGAGTGAATTAACCACGGTCGCATGCTGTAAAATGCGAGTCGCATAGGGGCGGGTGTCCGTCATGGCTCTGCAACCGTAGGAATGAAGGTGTGGGATCCAGAGAGACGTGTTTTATAGACCATGTCACACATGCGCGCCTAGACGTAGCTCTACGGGTGTAGTCCGTGATACGTACTATTCTGATGGGTTAGTCCACAAAAGAGAGCAACAACAACAACAAAGATTACAGCGCCGGAGGCGCTCCTGGATCCCCTGGAAAATCTTCTCCACGTCTCATGGTATAGCTCCGGTGAGGCAGGCTCAGGCTGGTGAGGCAGGCTCAGGCTGGTCAGGTCAAGCAGGCCAATGAATGCAGCATTGCCCTAAACATTCCCACTTTTATACACCTACATAGAAGTACCCGGATGTAGGCGCGGACGCAGGCGAAAGCATCCCAGTACCCGGATGTAGGCGCAGACGTGAGCGAAATTCTAGCAGCCGTCCATTGGTTCTTTTATCGGTCGCTCATTGGCTCTTTTTGTCGACCGCTGATTGGTCCAAATGGAACTGCCCATCCTTCCCAGGTTAATTTACAATCCCCTGTTTGGGTTCAAGCTCTGTATATCGATGCCGCAACATTGTTGCCGAACTTTGCCGAAAGGGAGACCTTTGACCTTTTGACCTGGATGTGACCTTTGACCTTTTGATCCGACATTCATCCGCGCACTGCCGGTATTGACGCGCACTTCCGGAGAACCCGCGCGCTGCGGCCGGGGCGGGCCGGGCCGGGCCGGGGAAAACCCGGATGTTGAACATCCGGACCCTACGTCTAAGGGGAACATTGGAACTCTTCTGTGTTCGAAGGTAGTTTTAGTGAAACCCGGAAGTGACGTCTGTGCGCAGAACCCACACCACCCAACCACAACCATGGACCCATAGTGGTGGGTTAAAACACGCCCCCACGCATCCCCCAACATGCCTGCTTTCTATACTACGACGAGACTACGCATGCGCAGACTCTTGAACACGGACAAACTCTGAGTCCAGTCGTATGCTGCTTCACAAGAGCTTCAAAATAAGAATAAGACCTCATACGACTCCATCGTACCCATAGTGACCCATGTCGGCGCCAAAATGTCTATTTCCATACACTTTCTCTACTGCGCATGCGCAGAATGACGTCAGTTTTACGTCACATCCACCCCGTCGGATGCTCCGTCACGTATATTTTACATTGATACCTCACTCGATCCAATCGGCCCACTAGTGGCCCAACTAAACCCCAACACCTTTATTTCTATACTACGGCCAGATTGCGCATGCGCAGACTATTGACAACGAACGACACACTAGCCCAGGCGGATGTTCCCTCACGACAGCTTAAAAATAAGACCTCATACGACACCATAGGATCATTAGGGGCTCACCTAAACCCTAAAACGTCTATTTCCACACCCTTTTCCCAGAATTCCCTGTCTGCGCATGCGCAGAATGTGGACAACGGCCGAGACACTAGTCCAATCGGATGCCCCCTCACATAGGCTTCACATTGATACCTCACTCGATCCAATCGACCCACTCGTGGCTCACTTAGATCCCAAAACGTCTATTTCCATACCATTTTCCCACAATTCCTGTCTGCGCATGCGCAGAATGTGGACAACGACCGAAACACTAGTCAAGGCGGATGCACCCTCACATAGGCTTCACATTGATACCTCATACAACTCCATAGGCCCATTAGGGACCCCCCTCGATCCCAAAACGTCTATTTTCATACCCTTTGTCTACTGCGCATGCGCAGAATGACGATATTCCAACCCCACACGCACCCCTTTGATACCTCATACGACTCCATCGGACCATTAGGGGCTCCCCTAGATCCCAAAACGTCTATTCCATACCCTTGGTCTACCGCGCATGCGCAGAATGACCATATTCCAACCCCACACCCAGCCCATCGGATGCCCCCTCACATATGCTTCACATTGATACCTCACTCGACTCCATCGGACCACTAGTAACCCACCTAGACCCCTAAACGTCTACTTCCATACACTTGGTCTACCGCGCATGCACAGAATGACGATATTTCAACCCCACACCCACTCCATCAGATGCCCCTTCACGAATGCTTCACATTGATACCTCATACGACCCAATCGGCACAATAGGGACCCCTCTCTCCCCTGAAGATTGCCGGAGAATGCCGGAGAATTTGGGACTACTTTCTGTCCGCGGAGGCAGACCGCATCACCACCAGACCGCATCACCGCGGAGGAATACACACGCCCGATTCACGCAGACCGTCATACATGACGTCACACTTCAGTATATTTCCTTGCCGTAATTTGGAGGGTTCCCGATTTGCCATTTCTAGCCATTTAACATAGGCAAATAGCTGGCGAAATTTTCGTGTGCCCGAGAAAATATTGCTTGAAATCAGTAGACACTACTACTGTCCTATAATATACAGTACATATCTCATTTATACGGTACTAACAGGACATTATGGTATCGATATGTAGCGTAAGCCGTCTATCACTGCGGCACTGACAGGACATAAAAAAATATTTAGTGTCGTACACCGTATACATTCATTTGCGTACACTTCGCCATCCATAAGATGGCTTGCGAATCGTGTGTCTCCATTATCGCGGAGCGATATCCGGTGTTTTACGGGATTCTGTTCGGCCTTCATCCGGTGGAGAACAGACTCGAAAACTCTGATAAATTACAGGTTTTCATACATACCCCGGAAACAGATATACAAATATATAGGTATGAATAACTTTTGTATCATCCGAGAGGTGTGGTAGATCTGTAATTTTGAACAAGTAGATCATCACATGACTCGAAAATGGCGGGTTACGTTGGGGTTACGTCGGTAGACTTTAGCTGATTGGCTGACGAAGTCACGTGGTATTGATTTCTGGAAATTCCCTCCAGCACTTGCCGAAAGTAGTCTGAAATGGATACACACGATCCCAGGGTCAGTCTTACCGCGTATAGATGACCCAAATGGTTACAGGTTGCGTATACATTATGTAGAGGGGAATGTCAGAGTAACTCTTCATTCCTTAAAAACAATGGGCCTCGGCTCCATTATTTTAAGGAATGGAGAGTTACTCGGACATTCCCCTCTAATGTATACGACACTAAATAATACTACTTAAAACAGACCCGTTCACAAAGGCCATGGTTTTAACGCCGGCACTCGTTTAACTGTCAAAGCAGTACATGTGCTGCAAGGCTTTGGAGTAAGGCCTCCCATTGAAAAGGTAATATCCTGGACAAAAGACAATACAACTTGCAGCAGATCCTTTGTCAATTATATTTCGTGAGTCTTACACCAAATCGTTGCCGCTTGAAGTGTCGTGACGATGATGTCACGATAATGTATCATTTAAGACGACATGAAGTTAACATTGCAAAAAATGAACACTGAATTACGCTCGCCGATTCTTCCTGGTGCGCTTGGACTTACATGCAGGACATTGTACACATGACAGTAACTCGAACTGTTTGTGGTTGAAGATCGATAGATTAGTCGTTTCCGACCTGGTGTGATTCGATCTCGATTAGTCATGCCTCTCAACACTTATAAAAGCAATCACAGCGTTGGTCGGAGAGTTTTAAATGAGCTTGCGGACTCGCTAAGCACGCATCCGCAGTTCCAGATATCAATATGCATATGGGATTAACAATTAATGAAGGCATGGCCTGTTTATATCCTCATTTTAATTCTAAATGGCAGGAATGCTGGGATAATTCAGAGAAGGGGCGTTTTTATTACCAATTTCAGCCTTCTATTACAGGCGCCTCTTTGAATTTACCAAATCGCCAGGCTGAGTACTTGTTTTAGACTTCTTGTTGGGCATATTCCCTTAAATTCAAATCTATATAGATGTAAACTACATCCCACTGGAGTATGTGATGCGTGCGATGTAGAAGAAAGCATCGGTCATTATTTACTTTCATGCACACGGTTTAATAATCAGAGACACAAATGTTTTAATGAACTTATATGTTCTGGTGTATTTAACCGTACTATGGATTCTATCTTAAAGCCATCAAAAAACGTGTTGAAGTTTTTGCGGCTATTCCTAGGTTTATGCTGCGCACACGCAGATTTTAATTTATATTGATTTTATCATTCTGTTATACAGTTTACTGTCTAGTCTAGGGGAGTTAACTTGGCATTTGTTATCTCCCCTTCCACCATGTGGAATTATTTAGAATCATATTGGTTACTCACTGGTACATGCATATAATTATTAATTTACAAGATGATGAATTTAATAAGGTTCTAAAATAATTTAATATATATTTTCTTATTGGTGGTAAAAAAAATTTATACAAGTATCTCGTTAAAAGAGCTTTGTTTTAAATGATGTCTTTGCTCGTTCTGGTTGGATATTGGTGTCTGGGGATATCATTGTGGTCCTTTTTCACGGTGTTCATCAGGAGGAGTATAGATATTATATCAGATATCGTTTTTGGCAGTCGCTTGCGACTAGCCATTGCTATCGAACTGGCATTTTGGCCATGCGACCGCTTTCCAACCAATCATATGGCCTAGATTGACGAGGAACCCTCTAACTACTATACGAGTCAACAGAAAAAAAGAGTTCCACATTCCGAACATAAATATTGATCCGAAAACTGACATTCCATATCTCAGTGTATTCTGACTGTAGTCAGAGGTCGATTATTATCTGGTTCGTGTTCCGTACATGGCTATACATAGTAAAACGAAAGGCAACGAAAGAGGCGCATGTATCTAATAAGAAGCAGTATAAGGTACAACTTTCTTAGAGCGGACATTTTGAAACCTTTTCGATGTGAACACCTGTGGACCCGTATAACCACCAGCATATATGATCAAGGGATTCCGACAAAAAGACGGACAAAAGAGTAAATCGCTGAAGGATATCGCTGAAAGTATCATATTCCGTGTTCTCCAGGGGGTAGACTATTCTGGTGAAACGATAAGAGTGCGTGCTGTCATTTATTATTCTTTCATAATTCTGTGACAACAACAACAGCTGAACAGTCGGTGGCAACACACACAGTACGAGTCGTATATTGGCGTAGCCTTATCTGCGTTTGCTGCTCATGCTATGTCAATGATTTTTGTTCGTATATATTTTAACACACTTGTTTCTCTTATCAATCGGCATATTGAGTAATTCATAACCACATCTTTGCTGAATTTTGATTCTCATATTTCAGAAGTTGGATGATTTGCCAGAACCTGACATAATATTTTTTATGCTAGACGATGGGAAACACAGTTTATGATATCTTGGAGGGCTATATATTCATTTAGCTACTCGGAGATGAGCTATCCTGATATCTTGGCGATTGACCTATTTTGATATCGTGGAGATTGATATTGACACTTGTCCTGGAGATTGAACTTTGGAGATAGAACTGTGGAGATTAGATGTCTTATTACAAAGCCACTAGCAGTGCGGGAACAATCTTGTTGGAGCTGACTATCTTGGAGATTTGAAATCTTGATACTTGTTCATATCTCCTTCATTGCTTTTTTAATTCAGACTCTTGTCATCTGGTATCTTAAGCTGTTAGCATTTGATATCTTGAGACATTAATATTTGATCCCTTGGAGATTGATCTTTTTGAAGGTGGAAATCATAGCTTAGATGACAATTCAATTGTTCTCGAGCTGTCATGACATTTTCTAATTTGATACAATATCGTGCATGATGGGTATCGATTGTATGCAGCATAAAATTTCTGTGGGCATTTTTACCCCAATCTTTATCTTCATGCTGTACAAAAAGGGGGTTCACTTTCATCAGGACACTCAAAATGACAAAGGTTAGGCACTACACCTTCTTCTTTTTGTTATTCCATTGCATTATGTTGCAGTCTGCAAATATTCACAATCCATTCAATCTACATTTCCATGCACCAACAAGATTCACAAGCAATATATTTCCCAAATACACAGATTTCGAACAATATGGCCAACAGCGAGTAAATTATGCTGGCAACTGATGTTGAGAAAACTTCGGTCCATTCTTCAATAATTTGCATGGTCGACCATCTTATGTAATATTAGCGGACTATCACCATGAAAGAGCTCTGTTCTCTGGTAAGTCAAGGGGACGTGAATGTCTTTGTAATTGTTTATTTTTCTGCTTGCAAGCGTACTGAATCGGATGTATAATCGTGGACAAAGTACAATTTACATAAAATTTTGTATCAAGGTGATGTTGAGCTATTTGGTAACCTTCCTACCAATATCTGCATTGTACACCACAGTCATGATGGATACCATAAGAATGCGTAGTGTGTAATTAGCGATAAATACAGATCTATTATACCCTTCCCATCTGGTATATCAAACAAATGTTTCCTGGCCTGAAACACATTGTTATGCATGTATACCAAGTTTCACATTCCATCACTGTACATGTGAAATGTGACTCTTTTCGGAGAATTGGAGCGATACGCAAGAGTACAACAATAGTGAACGGAAGAACTTCTTGCTATCTCGCTCTCCAGCTCAGGGCAGCATGGTTTATCATACCATGTTTATCTGGCATAGGCGGTAGATTAAAGTGCCAAACAAATTAGGCTCTCTGACGATCCATTGTGATCACCAGTGTCTGTAGAGCCTAATTTTCAAAATTCGAAATTCAACATGGTTTTTGTTAGGGTTAGGGTTTTGCTGGGGTATATTTGTGTGGGTCATCGTCGCCGTGTGACCAATAAGGTTAGGTGCGACGTTAAGCTTCAAACAACCAACCAACCTATCACTTATAAGGATACCAATTCAAAAGTTAAAGTCAATAAGAACGATATTGTTCCAGGTTGGAACGATTGTGTCTCGGATTTACATGCCCATGCAAGAACCAGCTTTCTTCTATGGAGAGAACATGGTAGCCCACGTAGCGGGCCTATTGCTGATTACATGCACCGTACCAGAAGACTGTTTAAATACGCTTTGCGAGCCTGTAGAAAAGAAGAAGATAACATTCGAGCGGACAAGATGGCACAAGCTTTCTCAGAGAACTCGTCCGAAGAATTTTGGAAAGAGGTTAAAACATGTAATTCTAAATTCATGTCTTTACCTTGTCGTATCGACGATGCTGAAGCCGAAACCAGCATAACCAACTTGTGGAAGGGCAAATTCTGTAGCACCCTAATAGCGTTACTACCGAAACTGTAAAGATTGAGGTGTTAGACGCCCTGACTCAGTTTAAGAATGAATCCATGATTGGGCCTACTGTTGTACCTGACAATCTTTGTTCCATCGTGCGTGGCATGAAGTGTAATAAGTCGCCCGGTTTTGACGGTCTGTCAGCTGAACATTTGAAACATGCCCCCGATGCTCTATATATCCATCTGTCGCTATGTTTGAACGCTATGCTCTTCCAATGGATGCCTCCCTAAAGAAATGACGTTTGTTATTATTAATCCTTTTGTTAAAAATAAATCTGGTGATATAACTGAATCTGACAACTACAGACCTATTGCGGTTGCCACTGTTCTCTCAAAAGTTGTTGAACTGTTTATATTACAAAAATGTGAAGAACAATTGTATAGCTCTGATTTTCAGTTTGGTTTTAAATCTGGGCATTCTACTGACCAATGTATTTATGTTCTTAAGGAAGTTGTTACTTTTTATCGCGCCAATGGAAGCCGTGTATTTGTGTGTTTCTTGGATGCTAATAAGGCTTTTGATAGAATTAACCATTGGACGCTTCTGAAAAAGCTAATAGATCGCAATCTGCCCATGTGTTTTGTTAACATTTTGTTTATATGGTGTAACATACAGCAATTTGGGGTTAGGTGGGGGTCCACACTCTCTGCGTTTTTTATGGTTACTAATGGTGTCCGACAAGGTGGGATTTTATCTCTCTGTCTTTTTGCTATTTATTTACATGATCTTGATATGTCATTATCCAAGGCTGGAGTTGGGTGCAATATCTCTGGTTTGTTCATCAATCATTTGTTATACGCGAATGATATGTGTCTGATATGCCCTTCTGCCAAAGCTCTACAAGCACTATTAGACTACTGCTCTGTATATGCCGAGTCCCATGATATAATATATAATACTAAGAAGACTGTTTGCATGGTTTTAGAACCTAGACGCTATGGAGACTTTAGGCCTCCTGTAGTTAAGCTATGTGGAGCGGTTTTGCAATATGTCGACCGTTACAACTACCTGGGTCATATTATAACCTGTGATCTTCTGGACAATGCGGATATTGGATCTCAGAGGACAAAACTGTGTGTTCGTGCCAATGTATTACTTAGAATATTCCATGCCTGTACGCCCGCCGTTAAGAAAACTCTTTTTAAAGCATACTGTTGCAACATTTATTGCTGTCAACTTTTGGAATACGTATTCTAAGACTGTACTCAATAGTATCAGGGTTATGTATAACAATACCTTTAGATGGCTGTTGCATTGGTGAACTAATGAGGAAGACTGTGTATTTATTTAAAACTAGAATTGACTCGAGTGACAACCTGTTATTATATACCATACGTAACTCTGATCTTCAGGTTAAATCTGTGTTGCTTGCTAAATGGCAAGAACTTTTGTACACCTTTAAGTAGTGCTTATTTGCACTACACACTTACTACAATTATTTCTTTGTACATATGGACTTCTGCCTGAAATAAAAAGTTATTATTATTATTATTACTTAGATATAGCCTTAATATAGCCACCTCATTCGCGACTGCCTCAGGACCCTTGGTCCTGTGGTTATTAACCACTTGCTCATATCTAAATTTATATGATGAGTTTATTTTTAGTTAAAAACAAAATATGCATGTACTATATTGGACTTTTTAATTCAGTTTTATATTTTTTATAAATAAGGTCGTTGGGATATTATTATATTATGTTTGTTGGTCCGTATATATACCCTTCCTTTTATGTCTCTAACGTCACCATGCCAGTAAATAACACCTTTGGAGTCTGCTTTTTCTACATGTTGTTTTTTCTTAATTTTTACAATAGCGTATAGGATATTTAAATCAATATTTATTTTGTACATCAAAAATTTTGTTAAATTGAAAGCGCAAACTAAATTAAAAATAGATGGATAGATCGGAGAGTTTTAGTAATTATAAGCGTCTAGTCCGTCATTCATAATCCAGCCGTCGTCAATTAGAGAATATCCGCGTCCATAATCCAAAGACCTATCCATTTTCCATATAACAGTATTAGCAACAAATTCAAAAAGACAACCATAATATACAAAAACATAGGCTTGTTTCCTGCAATAGAGAAGCGGTCAATAGTTTTCAATGATGCCGGCAAGACATCATGATGTTCCAAAAATATCAAATCCGTATCGCTGATCAGTATTCTTAATCCATAATATTCGTTGTAAAGTCGTCATCTAAAGAATGATGCATCTCAGTCACGCTTTGATTGTGACTGTTCATATGAGTACCATGAGGTTCTTGAAGTACATGGGTTCATACGGCCTCTAGCCCCGGGTTAAGCGGAATTAGACACAAGTTACGAAACGTAGTGCCATAGATCTTGCACGCTACGTTCGTATTTTGCTATCAGCATGCGATATGTATCGCCAAATTTGAGAAAGTTTGAGTGTAGGCGCTTGGTGGAATAGCCCTGTTTTTTAAGTTTCTGCACCAGTGTTTTGTGATGTTGATTAAAATCGTCACATTTAACACAGGATCTAGCAAATGCTACTAAGCGAGATATATATACGCCATATGCAGGTCCCACTGGAATATTACTGTCCAGAAAAGGATAGTTTACGATGTCGAAATTGTAATCATCTCTTTTGTCATAAAGTCGACGAGAGAGAATGCCCGCTGTGCCTGTAGGGCTATCTGTAGTTTCCTTCAAATCCAGTGAAGGTGGATATATATCCTTCACTGCATCATTTATATAGCGATTATCCACAGCGAGAAGATCGTCTATATAGCGTTTGGTGAATGAGAAGGAACGGGCTTTGAATGGATCGGTTTTGAAAGCGCCTGCATATAGTCATATTCATAAGAGAACAGATACAGGTCAGCCAACAGGGGTGCACAATTAGTACCCATTGGAATACCTATATGCTGCTGATATATTGTGTTGCCAAATTTCACATAGATATTTTTAATGAGAAATTCAAGCAACTCTATAAACAAAGAAACATCCCATGAATGATATCTCTTGTATGTAGTAGAGCTAAAGAATGCTTTATGGCTTCTGACATTAATATATCTACGATTCCGTCGTGACTGTCGCACTTTGGCTATCTGATTACTCTCAGAGACTGATAATGATTACTGTTTGTCGCAGATTGGAAACATACTGTCGCAGATTGAGTAACTGATTCCCATGTGTCGCAGATTTATTACTGATTATTCTGTCGCGAAGTGACTACTGAATATTCTGTCGCAAAGTGACTACTGACTACTCTGTCGCAAACTGATTACTGTGTCGCAGATTGGATGCATACTGTCGCAGATTGAATTACAAATTGCCGTGTGCGCAAACTGATTATTGTTGTGTCGTAGATAGCGCAGATTGAATTATTGATTGTCGTGTGCGCAAATTGATTACTGTGTGTTGCACATTGAATACCTACTGTCGCAGATTGAATTACTGATTGCCGTGTTTCGCAATTTGATTACTGTGTCGCAAACTGATCACGGTGTCGCGAGCTGACTGTCGCATATTGGATAACTATTTCCTGTGTCGCCAACCGATTGCTGTATCGCATATTGGATTACTATTCACTGTATTGCGAATTGATTACTGTGTGTCGCGAACCGATTACTGTGTTGTATTTCGCAGAATGCATTACAGATTACTGTGACGGATTACGCCATGGACTACTTCACGTTGAACAGGCCAGGGAAAAACGACTAACTTGGATGTATATCTCAACTGGGATATCATATCCCACTTTGGATTTTTTTTTTTTTTTTTACTCCCATATTTAAGCTGGCATATTTTGATAGTTTTCTGTTCGTATGAAGACATAGCGGTGAAAGATGGGATGTACATGTACATTGCAGCAACAACAACACGAGCAAATAATGCGCGTAATTGCAATCACACTGAATAATTACAACGAGAAAAAAATCAGCAAAATTATACAATCGCATTGGCAGTTTTGTTTATTACATTATATTTTTTTTTTGTAGTTTAGTTGCCGAAATTCGTCATTGTCGTTTAGTAAGAAAATAGGTCAAAATATCCCAATTAGGCTATGTCTCAAGATTCAAACTTGGATTTAATATTCCAAGTGGGATATATATCCCAGTTAGTCCTTTGCTCTGACCTTTTGAACTGCAGAACTAATATTGCATGTCTGTGTGATTGTGAATTATCTACCGCGAAAAAGCTATTTCGAGTTTATTTTTTTATTATTGCTAGGATGGTGTGTGGATACCATGCCTTATTATTTCGGTGAAGGTGACTATTAAATGTTGAAAGATTCCACCACTCTACTTTGCTCTCATTTTTTCATGTAACTGTATGACTTTACTATCGTCGCTACAGAAGCCCTATATATAAGCCGGTCCACCAAATTGAAGTTTGCTGTTCCAGTTCAGGGGATCTCGTGTGGGCAATTAAATTTATGTCGAGTTACACGAGAGAGGTGATGGGAATGATTTAATTGTGTTATGATACCAATCGGTCATTTGATTGTCATGGATGCAGATCGCATTACAGGATAGAAGTGGTACAACATGTCATCAAGGTGTTAGCCCTTTTAGCAGAACACCGCGGAAGACACGTTTAAATCCATAGACGGTATGAGAGACAATCTCGTTTGAACTCTCAAGTCGTAAAATGCGAATCACTCATCCAGTGACTAAAGTGGCATTTTTATCTGCCATGTAAATATACGTTTTACAAGTATACTATCATAGAGAAGCATATAGTGTTCTATTTCGGCCATGTTTGCGTCGCGCGTCTCAGGCGACGTCGTGGGCGATATCGCCCACGAAATCGCCCGCGACTTCTCAAAGGCGACGTCGCCACGACGTCGCCCGCAACGTCGCCCTTTCCGTCGCGCATCGCTTTTATCAACGCGACGCGATGGGCGACGTCGCCCTTCCCATCGCGTTCTTAAAATGTTCAAGGAGAAGAAAACATGTGACTAATGTATACACTGAATGAAAGATCTATCTCCCCCGTATCCAAAAATGTGGGCAAATATTTTTTGCGATATTTTCTACTCGATTAAATCGGCGTTCAACCTAGGCATCGTTGTCTCTCAAGCGTGCCGCCATTTTGACTCGGGTCGTCTAAGCGGGTGACGTCACCCGGGCCTCGCCGCTCTCTAGCGGGGAAGGCGAACATATAATGACATTGCATGAAGATATATTACAAACCAAGCGTTTCTTACATTGGAATGATTACAATTTGACAGGAATAGGAACCGAACGTCGCGATATGACTGAAATAGCGTTGAAAGACTAATAAACGCACTCCAATTTATTGCATCAGCCTCACTGTGCAAAAAAGAAAACGCAAAAAAATATTTGCTTACATTTTTGGATACGGGGGGATAGATCTTTCGTTCAGTGTATACATTAGTCACATGTTTTCTTCTCCTTTAAGAGATAGAACGCGACGCGACGTCGCCCTTCCCGTCGCCTTCCGGTATTTTAGGACAAAATCGAGCTGCGCCTGCTTAGGGAGCAGCTATTGCGATGTGGATCGTATGGTGGGCCGCCATTTCCTGAATGAGCTCTGCTGCTATCGATGAAGGTAATGTCGGCGTAAATGAATAATGCTTATCCTGCAGTATCGTATAGCTTATATTAGTCCATGCTTGGAATGATACCAATTATGAAATTATCTCTCGGAAAGTCTGTAACTCGCTGTGTTGTACTGTACACATTATATTTTCGCTTCCAAAAGATATGCAGCCCCCCACATCCGTACATCGTCTTGAATTTCTTTATTCTCATTGGATTTACGCGTGCATGTGTGTGTAGCTTTTATGTGTACTTTTATGTGTTTGTGTGTTTTCATTTTTCAGATGTCCAGGTCGTTGAAAATATCCTTTAATTTACTGCTGTCCAACATTGTCTACCGGTACTCAACCGGTCACGTCCCGACAGATTGTAGTGTAGATCTACAAGCTTTCAATTTAGCGGAGAGAGATAGTCCTATAGCTCCCAAAAAGAAAAAAAAGAAATTATGATGGAATTGAAGTTACTTTACTGCGAGAATTATGTTCTCTCTACTCTTTCTAAAATTTGTTGAAGGATATTAGTACTTCTGCATCAAGGGAATGAAATTGATGTCGAGTTACATGAGGGAGGTGATGGGGGTGATTTAATTGTGTTATGATACCAATCGGTCATTTGATTGTCATGGACGCACATCGCATCACAGGATAGAAGTGGTACAAAATGTCATCAGGTTATAGCCCTTTTAGTAGAACACCGCGGAAGACACATTTAAACCCATAGACGGTATGGGAGACAATCTCGTTTGAACTCTCAGCTCGTAAAATGCAAATCACTCATCCCGTGACTGAAGTAGCCTTTTTGTCTGCGATGTGTATAAACGTTTTACAAGCATACTATCATAGAGGATCATATGGTGTTCTATTTCAGCCATTTTGCGTCGCGCGTCGCAGGCCACGTGAACGTCCATATCTATCATGAAAAACAAGCCCGTCGGCGCATCAACTCGCCTCTGTTCCGTCAGTTGGATCCTATTGATGACACCATCTACGAAATTACCTCGGTCAAAAACACCATCACATATAACCTGCCGCTGCAGATCGGGTGTATGGTCTATCAATATGCTAAGTTGCGGACGCTGGAATTCCTATATGATTTCATGGGGGTGTTCTTCGACTTCGAACTGGCAACTTCTGGAAATGGACACCGATTCGGCGTACATGGCCGTCTCTAATAAAGAATGGGAGTCGCTAGTGAAACCCAAACTGCGAGAACGTTATGGTGTGAGTCGGCGCCACCCCAACATTGACAAATTCCTGTACCTCGATGTGCTCCAGGGTGAAACCAGTACCAGTGGCGAGACGTCTTCACGTGCTTCTACCTCAAGCGCAAGGTCCTGGACGATGGTGTGACCTCGGTAGTACTGTTGGCTTGATGGTGGATTGCGATACCGTGGGAGTGCCCGACCCAATCGAGCCATTATTGTGCCAGATGTGTACGGGACCGCTGTGCCTTGAAATGATCCTCTTCGGGGAGCCACCGGGTGTAATGCCCCGCCGGCATCGGTTTTGCCATACAGGAGAGGTACAGGGCGTTGGCGTCGAATCCGATGTTAATGATCTTGTCTCATTAAATTTATACACAGACAAGACAATATATACAACACAATACACAATAAAAAAACACTTGAATAAATCAGAGTTTGGGTGAAAACAAGACACGAACACTTTATTGCTGTTTGCCGCCACATAAAAATATGTATATAATTATATTAAATATTTTAAGAAATAACCCACCGCCAGTAATTGCTATCGGGTAATTAATACGGCAGCAAGGAAGTGTCGATATCCTCGGGAGGGAGTGGTGGGAATAGAAAACAACTATAGGCCACCAGCACTGCAAACTGAATACGTGTGTCAGTTTATCGGTTATTTATACGAACTGGCCAAGCCAGCCAGAGTCCGCTAAGCGTATTCTAATTAGCTAACTTGCATAGAACACGCTAAAGGACTACTGCACGTCATACAGGACAAACGGCTCACCCACTCCCGAGACAAACCGAACCACCCGTCCGCGTATTCTAATTGTGAATCACAATAGCAATGGAATTTACACCGAACACATTTCAACGAACTGCAAACCGCAGAATTAACATATCTGGCAGCCCAGAAATGATAGTAAACACATGCGTAAATTCACTAGAGCCGCGGTCATTGACTGATCATTAAAATAATATTAACATGATCAATATACTTCATCTTATCGCATAGTTTTTCTCCTCGGATATGAGTCAGCCCTTGTTCGTGAAAGATCAGACTCGGGCCACCCACGATATTCTGTTTGAGGCACGTGTGCATGTCGGCATCCTTTTGGTCAATGAGGGCGAAGAAGGTGGGTAAATCCTGGAGCAGATATCTCAGTGTGAGTCCGGGTAGGCTGACACTCTCCTTAAACATATCCGCTCCCATATTCTGATAGAATCGAAACATCTTCTCGGCTGCTTCGAGGAAACGCACCACATTCATCGTTGTTGTATCACACCAGAAAATCCCGGAGAGTTTGCATGCTTTCACGGAACTATACTTGCTGAAGTTCGGTGTAAGTCGTCTCAGACAACGCTTCGTCTTTCATGTCATTGTAGAAGGCGGCTCGAGGTGGGAGCTGTGTCTCGTCCAAACGGTCGAGAATGGTCATGTAGCTATACGGAAAATGGCCTTTGGTTTTTGTATAGTCATACGCTTAGACCCACTGATCGTAACTGTAGTTGGGTGCTAGGTAATTTTGAACATCTACGAACGGGAGCGTGGTGGTGGACAGGGCCACATGGTCGTTGGTCTTCTTATGATGAATTTCACGTTATCAGCTTTGGCGAGGTAAAGGTACAGAAAGACGTTGATGAGATTGAGATCGGAACGTCCCGAGTTAAATCCAATCACAGGCAATTGACTTAAATGTTCCAGTAAATTACAAGCGTCTAGTCCGTCATTCATAATCCAGCCGTCGTCCATTAGAGAATATCCGCGTCCATAATCCAAAGACCTATTCCATTTTCCACATAACAGTATTAGCACCAAATTCAAAAAGACAATCATAGTATACATAAACATAGGCTTGTTTCCTGCAAGAGAGAAGCGGTCAACAGTTTCAATGATGCCGGCAAGACATCATGATGTTCCAAAAATATCAAATCCGTATCGCTGATCAGTATTCTTAATCCATAATATTCGTTATAGAGTCGTCATCTAAAAAAGAAGATGTATCTCAGTCACGCTTTGATTGTGACTGTTCATATGAGTACCATGAGGATCTTGAAGTACATGGGTTCATACGGCCCCTAGCCCCGGGTTAAGCGGAATTAGACACAAGTTACGAAACGTAGCGCCATAGATCTTGCACGCTACGTTCGTATTTTGCTATCAGCATGCGATATGTATCGCCAAATTTGAGAAACTTTGAGTGGAGGCGCTTGGTGGAATAACCCTGTTTTATAAGTTTCTGCAACAATGTTTTGTGACGTTGATTAAAATCATCACATTTACCACAGGATCTAGCAAATGCTACTAAGCGAGATATGTATACGCCATATGCAGGTCCCACTGGAATATTACTATCCAGAAAGGGATAGTTTACGATGTCGAAATTGTAATCATCTCTTTTGTCATAAAGTCGACGAGAGAGAATGCCCGCTTCATTTTTATAGAGTTTCTGGGCGTACGGCTTCGGAGGTTTGTCAGGAACATCCTCTTCGTCCTCGGTGTCCGTGTCGTCGGCCAGTGTCGGAATACATGCATACAATTCATCCAGGATCGATTGGAAGGTTACCATCAGGTGCGCGATGCTGGCCTGACTAAGGGTCTCCAAGTAGGTCATCATCCGGGTAATCAGGTCATGGGAATCGCCTGTGGAGACCAAACAGACGGGAGCTGCGTCGTAGCCGGGCACGTTCGTATGAATGCTCAAACTCAATGGGATATGACGTCGCGTCCATTGCGTTTTAGCGGTTGCCGCTTCCATGGGTTCCAGGATGCATTCAAAGTCATACACGACCCGATACGGGAAATAACGTTATACAGGGGGAACATCGTTCCATTCATCCGCCAGATCCTCAAAAATGGTAGGTGTATTTTGGAACACATCACCCGGGTACTTCCGTTTCACGGTGTTATCACAAATCTTCTCATGACGGTGTAAGTTGAACGATCGGTCAAACATCCGATGGCATCGCTGGCGGTTGTAGGATTCGGCATACCTATTCATGTTGGTGATGCCCGAGTGTTCCTTCTTGGTAGAGGTTGAGTTTGAGGGTGGTGTCATACTTCTCTGGAGATCGATGAATCAGGTGAACCGTAAAGCGAGGACCATCATCGTCGACGTCACGGCTGAGAGTGTACATGTAGATGTTGACTCTGAAGAGTCGCATCGAATATACTTAACGGCACGCCCCGCAAGTACTGGGCTTGATCTTGTAAGTACATCTCGCAATACTGGTCATAAGATCACAATCTTTTGGTGGAAGTTTGTCTAGATGGATGGCGAGACAGCAGAATAAACATTTCCGGTCGGTGTAAGGGCCATGGCTTCCACTGACTAACGCATGCATACCTTCTCTGTGTTTGAGTCAGTCCGCGAGACGGATGACGGCACCGATGGGATGGTCGGTCAATTTGATGACAAAGAATGTGACATTGGAGACCCGCTCCACTATCCATTGGGTGTTGAGGCGTTGACGTTGCGCCCATTCCAGCGGATCCAACTGGTCCACTTGAGCCAGCGCCGTGTCCAGGGACGGTCGATTAATGACGGTGAACGGCTGGTCAAATACCCGGATGTTACTGCTTGGGTAAAAGTACCGGACTTGGTGGGTGTCCTTATGCCGCAGTACATAGCCGAACGCCAGGTTCAAGTTGAAGGCCCTAGTTTGGTCTGAGAAAATGACTTCCGCGTATTTGTGTAGAGAGGAAATTATACCGATCGTGCAGCTCCCGGTGACGTTGAAAACATTGCCGTATATGGGGCCAATGGCGCCGGTAGGTGTCACTCACTCCACTGGTATCTGGCACAACATCAGAAGGGACATCTACCGGATCCTCGATGAAACGATCGTCCACACTGGAGCCGCCGGGTGCTGGATTAGAGGGTGGATTGGGCTGTGTTCCTCCATGGATGGTGTGGCTTCGGTTAGGAGGGGCATAGGCGTGTCCATGGAAGATCCGGTGAGGTCGTCTTACTTGACTGGGTAGTTTGAATAGGCGACCACATTCCTCACATGGGTGACTGGGTGCCCCATGCACTGACCGTGCGTGACGCCGTAGACTTTCCAAGCGATTGAATAATTTCTCACAGCTCGTACAGGCATACTCGCTGTTGTTGTGAATGGACGACACGTGGCGTCGTAAATTGTGCATGTTTGTAAATGAGGTGGAACAGCTCGGGCAGTCATGCATCGTAGTTATCCGAAATTGTCACTGTCCGGAAATTACCGACATATTGTTCACTGATTGCCGAGGTAATATTCACTGTTCGATGTAGTTGGTGAGAGAGTGGTCCGCTTCCGAGGCCTCTGTCAGCTTCCAAGAACTTCCGAGGCATTGTTCACTGATTGCCGAGGTTGACTGTCCGAGGATATTCGATGTAGTTGGCGAGATAATGGTCCGCTTCTGAGGTATTTGTCAGCTTCCGAGAACTTCCGAGGTATAATTCCGAAAATTGCCGAGGTTGACTGTCGAGATATTGTTCAATGTTAAACGAATGTGTGTTGATCACAATTATTCACTTCTCAGATCACCACTCTTGACCGTATACTGTGTCGTGTAGATTATTCGCTGCGTAAGAGGGCTTCGCCTGAACTTTCAGAAAAATGAATACAGATTTCGAAAACTGCCCCTTTTTATAGAAAATTCTCATCCCACGCTCTGGAAAAACCCAGGATGACGTCATGATCAGGAATCATTTTTGATTGGTTACTAAAACTATCCTCGGCTATTTGATTGGTTAAAATTCTAAGGATTTCATTGGTTAAAATACAGCACGCTGATTGGTCACTTTCAGTCCACCTGCCAACGTCCATGTTACGCCAGAATCCCTCATTTTGACCCCAAAGAATACACCACTTGGCAATCATGATCTATAAATAGAAGTGACGTCATGATCTATAAATAGAACAGGGGTTTTCCCATGACGTCATGATCTGCACAGAGAACAGGGGATTTCCCCACGGGATTTTCCGGAAAATTGGACTGGACGACCATGATCTATTTACAGAACAGGGGGTTTTCCCATGACGTCATGATGTAGCTGACGTCATGTGGGGTGGTCATTTTTTCTCTGGGGTGTGGCATTGCGCCAGGGGCTGGATAACACGATGAGAGAGGTCATGGGTTGATTTTCGCTGAAAAGTTCATCACTCCATATATATATTATTGTATTAAAATATATGAAGATGAATGCTCTTTTTTGTAAAGATAAATACTGGTTAAATTAATAACTTTTTTCTTCAAAAAAATAATATTGAGCAAAAGAATAATAATAATATTTAAAAAAAATCCGGCACGGCTGGGACTCGATTCCACGACCTACTGATCCGCAGCTTGGCGTCTTATCCACTGAGCTAAATGCCGGTCTGGCTTCAAGCGTGTCGTATTCCGTATACAATTGTATTGCATCTTTCCCTGGTAATTCTACATTTAGCGCAAACATTTTCAGCGCAAAGAATGCCAAAGAATCCATCAGAACCCTAAAAGAACCCATCGTAATTGTGCTAAAACCATATTAAAGGGCTTTGAATGTAAATCGAACGAAAATGATGATGCCATGACCACATGAATATCAACATGGCGTGATTTATCGTAATGCCGGGAGGGCTATGTGACTTGGCAAAACGCTAATTTCGGCGTGGAATTCAAAAAACTTAGCCGGAATAAAGGTGAGCAATGATTCTATGACATACATATTCATGTTGATTATTTTCAAACATTATCGAAATGCGTTCTTTGTTCTCGGAGAACGAAATTGTCTGAGCCAAATTATGCATCTCCATTCACCACACAGTGACGCGTGAATTTCTGATCAGTTCAAAAAAAGTCAAATACCTCCGAAAATATGCATGGTTCGTTTCAAATAAATGTTAGCAGGAAAACCCTTATGACTCATATTTTTCGATTTCATAAGTTACGGTAACGAAAACATCGTTAAAGTTGTCAAACATAAAGTTTTTTTGCAACCACAATAATCTGCGTTGATCCCCGTGTCCGAGTGATCTCCGGCGCGAATGTTTTTGTCAGAAAAAAATATTCTCTGCTAAATCTGCATGTTGAAACTTCATACTTCAAGACAATATACAAAAATATGTACACTGTCATATGCGGGATTTTACACAAGGAGAATATTCGAGGTATAAATTTTACAGTTTTATACCGGAGTCGATGTAAACAAGGTTGTTTGTATGGGGGAACTCCGTGCGAAGTTTAAAAATCTGTTTCTCAGCTATTATTGCACCGAACTTCAACAAACTTAAACTAGAATATGTTTAACTAATATACTTTACAGTAAAAATACTAACGTGTGACAAGTGAAACGTTTACACCAAGAAATCATTCATCAAAGGGGAGGGGGAGGGAGGGGTTATTTCATTGCTCTAAATTAAATATTTGGCTGGGGTATTTTTAATTTGATTGTGCATTAGATGGAAGTGCTCTTTCGGATAAATGACTTGGTGCGCACCATATTTGTAGGGTGAAAAGATGAAATTGCCCGCCAGATTTATATAGCCCCAACTAGTGAATTTTGATTAGCTACTAAAACTATCCTCGGCTATTCGATTGGTTAAAATTCTAACTATTTCATTGCTTAAAATACAGTACGCTGATTGGTCACCTTGAGTCCACTTTCCAACGTCCATGTTATGCCAGAATCCCTCAATTTTGACCCCAAAAATAACACCACCGGAGATTGGCGGAAATGACCAAACATGACCGGAGGAGACGTCATCCGTGAGTGAATTAGGGATTGGCTACTAAAACTATCCTCGGCTATTCGATTGGTTAAAATTCTAATGACTTCTTTGGTTAAAATCACTGGGTTGACAAGGGACTACTTTCTGTGCGCGGAGGCTTCTCCCCGGTCGCATCACCACCGACCGCATCACCGCGGAGGAATACATCCCCCGTGACCTGGATGTCACTTGACCGGATGTGACGTCATCCGTGATGTCACGTTACCATGGCACATCTCCCTAGTGACGTCACGTCACCACGGCAACGCCTCCTCATGACGTCGCGTCACCATGGCAACGTGACGTCACGTCACCATGGCAACGCCTGAGCCACACTTTTGCGACAGAATTTGCTCTTATACTACTACTAATATCAGGGTTTCCAAACGACCTCTTGATTTCTACATTAGAATGGCAGCAGTCTTGAATCTGGCGGCCATCTTGGAATAATGTCAAGTGGACCCATATAAAAATTTAATCAGCCGATCGTGTACTATAAATGTGCCAAGTTTCATGCTTTTACCTCAAAATGCAGAATTAAGTCAATTTCATGCATCATATTGCAGTACTACAGGGGCTAGCGGCAGTCTGAGGCCTGTCAGCGAAACAACCATCTATGGAAAGAAAAATCAATTCATACTTACGAACCATATCTTCAGATAAATCACCCTGAGAAGTTACAAATAAAAATAGCAACATTTGGAGGCCTCAAACAGATCTGTTTTATCTTTCTTGAATTTGACCAGATGCAATCACAGATAATTGCAGAATTCAAACTAGTTTTGAATTAACTTTTAGTACTTTTTGATACGGTTAAAAGGAAAACGTAGAGCAGTATCATGATTGTAAAATTGAATAGAAACAGTGGATCACATTCATCGCTGAATGTTTGAATTTCGAATTTAATTATTGAATTACATTTAAAATAAAATTTTAAAATCTAAAAAATTTTTTTTTGATTTTGGGATAATTTAAATAGCTATCTTACAAAACAGGCATAGGTTAAAAGAGGAGGAAGCGGCAACAGACAGTATTTTGCATATCGAATTTTCTCCATAGGTATTGGGCTAATGTTTGAAGTACCTAGGGAAGTATTGGAGATTCCTCAGAAAGCTGAATTTAATCAACGAGCTGAATGTAATCTCTATTCTTTAATTCTACCACGCCCCGTGTGTTTTAACAAATAACATTATTACATTTAAAGATGGAAGCCCAGGTCGGATCTAATTCTAATAGATGCGGAGTGAGTGAGTGAGTGAGTGAATAGGGTTTACCTCACAACCATTCAGTGTGGATTATATAAGATTTATTCAAAGTTGTTCATGTCATTAAAACTTTTTGAACGTATGATAGGAACACAATCCAATCATTGGATGACGGGAGAATTTCACATGTATTCTAAAACCAAGGGTCACGCTTGCATCATTTTGATCATTCATGGCGGTTTAGAACGCTCCTATAGCTGTCATACTGTGGACTCTCCAACCCGGTCGATTTCAAGCATGCGACTTGCAGGTGTTGCTTGCTTCGATCAATTGGCGTTTTTTTCTCAGGTATAGGGATGTTAATCCAGTTTTAAATACACGAGAATATCTTTCTTTTCAGGAAACATCTCCACATTGTACCGTTTCCAGTATGCATGGATAACCTAATTTTTAATAGATTTCAACACAATATACATGTAACAAAATTTAGCAAACGCAAGCTTGAATAATAATAATAATAAGCTTTATTTTCAGAGGGTGGACAAAAGTGTACACTCAGTGGGCTAGGTGCTGATCTTCCCTGAGGCCCTCCACAGACACATCCTTTCATACACACACAAAGTGATTATACACAAAGTGATTATATGATATCTGATTTAAAATATTTAAACAAACAAACAACGAAACATCATTATATACACATACAGAAATAACAGTTATATACAAAATAATGTCGCATCAGATCATTGAGAAGTATTTAGATTTGAAAATCTGTACTGAGGGGGCACTTTGTATATCAGCTGGTAAGAATTCCAAAGAGATGGTCCAGAATATGAAAGACTCTTTTTGAAAAGCTCTGAATGTGGGAACGAGATTATCAGCTTATCTTTACTTGATGATCTTAGAGTTCTTTCCCGTGGAACAGTTACAGAGAAAAGCTGTCTCCTGTAATTTGGGTACAGGCCATTTAAAGATTTGTAGACAGTTAAAGCTTTGTTGTACACAACTAATTCGTCTACTGTCTGCCATTGTAGAATTCTGAAAAGTTCAGCTGTAGGGGTGTCTTTCGATTTGTCTAGTATGAGTCGCGCAGCAGTTTTTTGAAGCTTGTATATTCTATGCATTAACTGGTTGGAACAGTTTCCCCAAATAGACAGACAGTAATTAATGTGGGGCATTATGTAGCCATTGTAATAAAGTAATCGTGTGTTAGTTATGACCACAGTTATGACCACAGTTTTTCAATTTCCGTTCCTACTAACATTAATGTGGTCTTCTCAGGATTAAGAAACATTTTGTTTTCTGAACACCATTGATCTGTACTTGTCATATTTCTGTTTAATTTTTCTTGAATAAGTGCTACTGATTTTGAGGAGGTGTGAAGTGTAATGTCATCAGCGTATAATTCATAATCACACCCATCCATATGCAGGATGAAATCATTCAAGTATAAAATAAATAACAGTGGTCCAAGAATGGGCAACATGACAAAGCTAAAGGTGGCTCGCTGAGATTTGTTCCAACAAGTGCCAATCCGGCACAGATAAATTCTGAGGTACATATCTGCAAATTATGTGAATGTATCAGATGTGAATATATCACAAGCTTGTCGTGAACTTCAAGAGGAACCTGAATAGCAAGTAATCTGGGACAGAAAGTACATCAAACAGAGAGTGTGGAAGGCCTTACAGGCTGCGCGGGTTGGGTGGCCAAAAACAGGGTTTGCAATTTGACACAAAATCTAACGTCCCGTTAAATTAGTAAAATGCCGAACAATCCAACTATTATAACCAAAAGTGTTGATTTGTAAATCATGGATTGAAACTGTTATATATTTGTCAGTTAAGTTATCTCCAAAGAGGTTTTATTTTTTATTTTAAATCACGAAAAATCAACATTCACGTTCAAAATTTGACTAAAATTCAAGTGTCTAAATTTTCGTCTTAATGGTTTTTTTAAGTCATGTGTCTATGCTATGATCAAGCATGCCTGGGAAATTTCAAACTTGCAAGACGAAAACTGGGGTCACAAACATAAAATTATCATTAACAATATTCGGTTCTGGCTATCGTATCCGTGCTTGTTAATACACTAACATTTTGAGACATCACAGGTTAAAATTTCTGAGAGATAATGAACATGGATATCTCAATTTACCGTCACCAATAGCAGCTTGGTACGTTTGAAGACAATTATCTGAACGTTTTAACATAGCCAAATTAACACCTCCGGCCCTGCAACCGTCAGACAAATACAGTTTGCAGAGTGAAACAATTCCGCATTTTACTGTAAAGCTTGAAGCCTGTAATATCCTATCACCTGTTTGACGTAACTGAACTGTTAAGCAATTAATGTTAAAGTCCAAACAACAGTATCTAACTTTCAACCTAAAGTTTTATCATTATAGGTGCTTTAACTATTCAGCAGCGATAAATGAACTGTTACTATCTTATTCCACATTTTCACCAAAAATTTAAAAAAAATTAAAAAAATCACAAAGGACAACGGTCCAATATCCACTCCTGGAATTAGTTCGCACAATCCTGGAATTAGTTCGCACAATCCTGGAATTCGGTGACATAATCCTGTAAGTATGTTGGAGCTCGTCTGGTTCGCTCTGACGTTCGAATCAGTTGATTTTGCGGAACTGGAAGAACCAATCCAGTTGTAACATCCTCGATGTCTTCAAGTACATCTACTGTTGGTGGTCCTACGAACTTCTTCATGTGAGCTACGTTTCGTCGTATGAGACGATCGTCACTGGCGCGAAGCGTAACTGCATTCCCGTTTCGTTTCACCACTGTGTACGAATTTCGCTCGAACATTGTTGACAGTTTGCTCTTTCGCTTTTGTCGCAGAAGAACTTTATCGCCTACACTGATGGGTGATGTTTTAGCCATTCGCTTTTTGTCAGCGTAGAACTTTCCTTTCGTCTTTTGGCTACAATCACGTTTGCGTGCTTCAGCATGTTTTGGTATTTCAACACTAATGTCCTTGAACTGAGGCAACTTTGTTTTGAACTTGCGTCCACACAACAGTTCAGCGGGACTTACTCCGGTTGACGCATGAGGCGTCGTCCTGTATGCAAGGAGGAATGACGGCATCTCATTTTTCCAGTCCTTGGATTCAGTAACAGAGGTACGAATCGATTTCAGCAACGTCTGATTCATTCGTTCTATTGTGCCATTGGCTTGAGGCCAATATGGAGTCACTTTCCGGTGTTTTATGTCGTGAGTATTAAGATACTCTTCGAATTCACTGGACACGATCTAAGGGCCATTGTCAGACACAATGGTTTCTGGATATCCATGTCTTGAGAAGATTTTATGTGCTCCCATGAGTGCGTTTGATGTGGTGGAGTGCATTATCGCGACTTCCGGCCATCGCGAATGGAGATCGACAACTACGAGTATGCTTTCTCCACTGGGAAATGGTCCCAGGAAATCAAGAGAAACATCTTGCCAAGGTTTCTCGGGTAACTCCGTTGGTTGGATCGGCTCTGGCGATGGCGGCGTTCCAACAACTTGACAAGCAACACACTTCCGAACAAAATGTTCTGCATCACGATCAATGGCCGGCCACCATACTTTATCTCTCATGCGTTGTTTCGTTCTGACTACACCTTGATGTCCTTCGCGGGCCAGTTTCAATACTTGTTCACGAAGAGTTTCTGGAATTATCAATCTGGTGCCACGCAACACAATGTTCCCAACAACAGACAGTTCTTGACGTACATTCTTGTACGGACTAACTGTAGGGTCGCATCGGTCCCAGCTACCAGTCTGAATACGTTGTGTTACATCCTGTAACGTGCAGTCTTGTACCGTCGCGGCAGTGATTTCGTCCAGAGTCATCGCTTTCGGGACCGCGTTTTCAGCTACAAAATTGATGTATTCCTCTGCGATATTTCGCTTCCTGGAGTTGTCTAGAACTAACAGTCTAGAAAATGGATCAGCAGCGTTCGTCCGACCAGGTTGGTACCTCACTGTAAATCGGTATGGTTGTAGTCGAAGAACCCATCTCTCGATCCGTGCAGGGGGTTTTGAAGTCGAACTGTAAATAACCTCTAAAGGCTTATGGTCTGTTATCAGCTCAAACTCACTTCCGTAAAGGTATACGTGGAACCTTTCACAACCCCAAACTACAGCGATAGACTTCTTTTCTGTCTGGCGTATAGCGTCTCTCGACATCAGTTAAAGTCCGGCTTGCGTAAGCCACTGGGCGGAAACATCCATCATCCTGCCGTTGCATCAGGATTCCACCCAGTCCGACAGGACTCGCGTCAACCACTAGTCGAGTGGCAGCTGTAGCGTCGTAATATGCCATGACATCGGCACTTGTCAACCTGCGTTTCAACTCGTCGAAGGAATCTGTCTGTTCTTTACCCCAGTTCCACTCAGTCTTGGAACGTGTCAGATGTCGCAATGGCTCTGCAACCGTTGCCAAGTCAGATATAAATCTACCCATGTAATTCACAAGTCCAAGGAATCCTCGAACTTCAGCAGCGTTCTTTGGTTGACGGAATTCGCGGACGGCTTTAACCTTCTCGGCATCTGGTCCAATTCCTCGACCCGACAGAACGTGACCCATGAGCACCAGTTTGTTCATGCTGAACATACACTTACTCGGCTGGAGTGTAAGATGTGACTCACGTACACGAACCAATACCTTCTGCAAACGTTCATCGTGCTCCTGCTGTGTTCTCCCAAAAATAATAATATCATCAGAGATATTACGAACACCTTCACACCCCTGGAGAACCTGATGGATTGTATTCTGATACATCTCAGGTGCTGAGCTTATGCCAAACATCAGCCGTTTGTAGCGCCATAGACCCTCATGTGACGAGAATGTTGTTATCGAGCGAGACTCACTGTCCAACTCGATCTGATGATAACCCCAGTTTAAGTCCAGTTTTGTGAAAACTGTAGCACCATTCATTTCGTGCAATACTTCATCTATGGTCGGAATCGGATGGCGTTCTCGTATGATTGCCTCATTAGCACGACGCATGTCAACGCATATCCTAACGTCACCACCTGATTTGGGGACGATCACCATTGGGGAGACCCAGGGTGTGGGGCCATTTACTTTTTCGATCACATCCATTCTCTCCAATTCAGCCAATTTCGCACTAACAGCTTTGCGAATGTTAAAAGGTAGTCTCCTGGCTGGCTGTGCAACAGGACGGACTTCTGTGTCAATGTGAATCTTAGCCTGAAAATCCTTGAGTTTGCCCAATCCAGAAAATAGGTCACTGTATTTTGTCTTGATTTCAGTCTCAGAGAGTAATGCGTTAACTGCTCCTGGACCAATGCGTAGTAGACCTAACTGTATGGCAGTCTCTTGACCAAGCAATGGAACATGTGATCCCGGTACGACAACAATGTCAGCTGTCTTGAGTTGTATTGCCGACTTGAATACAACCTTGGAATTTTCCGAGTGTTTCCAAAGGCTTTGATGCACCATAAGGAAACAGTTTTGTTTTGCTAGGAGTTAACGCGACACCAGTCTGAGCGATCATTTTCCAGTTTTCTGCATTAATAATGTTCACTGTTGCGCCGGAATCAATGGGCATTTCCACTGGTTGATTCTCAATATGAACTGTCACTTTTCCAGTTTCGTTCGGCCGCGGATCCACAACAAAAACATAATCATCATCAGATTCGGACAAATTTTTAGCAGAATCTGTGACCACGTGGTGTACTTTTGCCTTTTCACCATAGCGTTTCTTTCCAGAGTTACCGTTGTTACGATATGAGTTTTGTTGACCACTGTAGACATGTGATTTACACATCTTCTTCAAATGCCCAATTTTCGAACATTTAAAACATGTTTTGTCCTTACAAGGACAGTCTCTGGCGAAATGCGATGTTCGTCCACATCGAAAACAGCGTTGATCAAAATCTTGACGATTGATACTATTAGGCGGAGTGCCCCGTTTACCATTTTTACCCCTCACATCATTCACTGCTGGCATAGGATGGCCATTTTCACCACTACTGATTTGTTGCACAGAATTCACTGTTCCCGAACCGTCATTTTGGATTCTACTAACGCTAATAGCATTACCCTCCATCTGACTAGCTTGCTGTTCTGCAGATTTTATTGTTCTAGAAATAGTTTGTGCCACAGATAATGTTAAATCTTGTTCACGCAGTAATCTGCGTCTGAGACGAACAGAATGACATTTATCCACAACTTGATCACAAATCATTTCATCAGTTTTATCTTCAAAGTTACATGTAGAGGCCAACTTACGTAGTCTGGTGACGTACGCGTCCATACTTTCCGTGGGTAATTGTGCAGCTTGACGAAATAAATGTCTTTCAAACGCAACGTTCTTTTTTGGTTTGAAATAGGCGTCCAACGGTTCACATGCCGTTTTCAGATCAGTACCTGTGTTCGATAATGTTTCAAAAATTTCCTGAACCCTTTTCCCGGCAATATGAAGCAACAGTGCTCGTTTCTGCTTATCGTCAGTAACACCGACGGCTGTGACATACAAATCAAATGATTTGCGCCATGTTTCCCATCTCGGACCAAGTCCCGTCAAATCACCTGACGCATCAAATGCGGGAACCGGTGGAATGTCTAATAGTTTTGCCATGATCACTGAAGAGATAATTTACCTCGTCGCCACTGTAATATCCTATCACTGTCCGTGGATATTAGAATAAATAGACACAACTCAAGACGTGTTCAAGCACACTGTATTCGCACATGGCGTGATCAACGACACCCAGACAAGACACACAGACAATGCAGGGTTACTACAAAGTTATCACTGCGCGTACAATATGAATGCGGATCAGCGGATATAACAAAGCCTCTCCTGCAATTATATATATCAAACTTTTCAGGAATACTCAGAAATCCCCCCCCCCCCCACTACAGACCGAAACTATGCTTTTTATGTACTTTAGGACATGTCAAATACGAAATAACTTGTTAACAGTCGATAAACTGGGACTCACTACCCCTTTAATCACTTTGAATTTACCCCTGTGTTAAAAAGTACAATTTTTGTGAAAATAGGGGGTAGGGTTACAAGAAAAGTCTTATCTTCCATAATTATCATCCAATCTTTATGATGTTGGTCACATATTATTCAGCATTGAATGCTGCATCAAATATTTACAAGATACTATTACTATTTGTTAGGTATGACGTCACACAGGGACCATACATACAACAGTATGAGTAGTAGCGAAAGCGGGCATTTGGGAGTGCGTGAAGATGTGTTTGAGCGATTGAGGGACCATCCTTGGTCCGAATGCGTCGTGTGAGGTGTCAAAGTGGAGATTGAGGTTCTATATCTCATCCAAAGATGGAGTGTAGGGTGTCATCTTGAAGCTTTCGTGGTGTAGACCACGATTTGAGGAGTTTCCATGTCATCTGTGACGTCATTGATGACGTCATCAGTACAAGTGGTAGCGAAAGCGGTCATTTTAGGGATGCGTAGGGGCGCGTTTGAGAGACGGAGGGACCATTCTTGGTCCGAATGGGACGTGTGGAGTACTATATTGAAGCTTACGTAAGACTTACGTCAGATTTCAAGAGCTCCGACTTCAAGAGCTCCGAGCTCCAAGTTCTCAACCGATCCATTCCACAGCTCCGAGCTCTGTAGTTTATCAAATGGCGGCTTCTGATTGGATAAAAGCTCTATATTACTGCCAGACTGCGCATGCGATGATACTAGTCTACACACCAGTCCAATCCGACGCTACCCCACACGACCCATTCGGACCACGGATGGTTCACCTCGAGGCTAAAATTCCATTCCAGTGCCCCTTTCCAATATTTACTGTCTGCTCATGCTAGCCATATCCCCTACTTTTATGACACACTGGACCAGTCGGCCGCTGTTCCACGAAAGCTTCGATATGATACCCAACATGTCCCATTCGGACCAAGAATGGTCCCTCAGTCTCTCAAACATACCACTACGCATCCCTAAAATGGCCGCTTTCGTTACCACTCGTACTGATGACGTCACCAGTGACGGACAGACGACATGGAAATCTCTCAAGTCATGGTCTACACCACGAGAGCTTCAAGATGACACCATAGACTCCATCTTTGGATGAGATATAGAACCTCAATCTCTCAAATATACCCCTGCGCACCTCCAGAATTTCCACTTTACTTACTACACCCCAAATGCGCATGCGCAGATTGGTGCGACTTCCAATAAAACCACACCAGTCCGACTCTACCCAACGAAAGCTTCACTGGGATACCCGAACCGTTCCATTTGGACCAAACATGGGTCCCTTGATTACCCAAACATGTCATTGCCCATGCCCAAAATGACATCTTTCCTTACTACTACCCAACTGCGCATGAGTAGCACGATGCGACCTCCAACAAAAACCATATCATTCGTCGTCTACATGCAGAGAGCTACAAGATGACACCCCACACGGTCCATTTGGACCACGGATGGTCCATCTCTACCCCAAACACCTTCCTTCACACCCCCAATAATGCCCACTTTGGCTACTACTCCTACTGATGACGTCACCAACGACGTCACAGATCATGTGGACATCCCTCAAGTCGTAGTCTATACACCGAGGGCTTCACTTTGACACCTCACATGACGCATTCGGACCAAGAATGGTCCCTCAATCGCTCACACACATCCTCACGCACTCTCAAATGCCCGCTTTCGCTACAACTCATACTGTTGTATGTATGGTCCCTGTGTGACGTCATACCCAACAAATAGTAATAGTATCTTGTAAATATTTGATGCAGCAATCAATGCTGAATAATATGTGACCAACATTATAAAGATTGGATAATAATTATGGAAGATAAGACTTTTCTTGTAACCCTACACCCTATTTTCACAAAAATTGTACTTTTTAACACAGCGATAATTCCAAAGTGATTAAAGGGGTAGTGAGTCCCAGTTTATCGACTGTTAACAAGTTGTTTCTTATTTGACATGTTCTAAAGTACATAAAAAAACATAGTTTGGGTCTGTAGTGGGGGGGGGGAGTCCAAGGTGACCCCTAGTAGCTCACGGACTACACTGATAACGGACAATATTTCTCTCTACTGAAAAAGGCCAGCCTGGAAAATGATTATTCAAACAAATAACGTCCCTTATGTACTATAGACTTTCACTACCTGACTCAAATTAATAGTAATATGCATGGTCGGTTCAAATTCCCTTATTGCAAGCAAAAGAAAACATTTTACGAGTTACAGAATCTGCAGACATTATGTACGGTCCCTAAAAACTTGCGCCACCAAGTGAAATTGTTATTTGGAATCAGTATCCACTGGGAACATATCATCGGCCACTTTTGCTTGGTTCAAATATTAATGTTAAGCCGACGAAACGCTGCCTAAATCTTGCTGATTTGTTGTAAATTTTGTCATATGGTGTAACGTTTATTCATTTACGGACAATGTGAACGGACCCCGAAACTCTGAGCTACCGTGGAAAAGGATTATTTTAAATGAGAAAACAAGGGACTAATGTATACACTGAACGAAAGATCTATCTCCCCCGTATCCAAAAATGTAAGCAAATATTTCTTGCGATTTTTTACCGCCGATCTATTCATGTCGAAACATGAAAAACTGGAGCCTGTGGACAGATTCATAAGTGCCGCCATTACAAGGGCTTATGTCTATTTTAACCAATCAGAAATGCCGAAAACATGCTGTGCCCATCGCTGCTTGACGTCAGCCAGGCCAATACTCACTTCCGCCCTGTACGTTAAAGTATGAGAAGCTCTCGGGGCTGGAGGTTTATATTATGTATACTGTTATAATTTGATATTGGTAGTGTGACAATATTCCGCAAATACACGGGCATCATGCCGCAGTGTGTGGCGTTTGGCTGTTCTGATAGAACTGAGAATCCAAACCTTCCAATGTTGAAACCAGATGTACTGAAACAGTGGGTGCATAACGTCGGTCGGCAGAATTTTACTCCAAACGCATCAGAGGAGATTTTTTGCACAGTGAGGCTGATGCAATAAATTGGAGTGAGTTTATTACTCTTTCACCACTATTTCAGTCATATCACGACGTTGGGTTCCAATTCCTGTCAAATTGTAATCATTCCATTGTAAGAAAGGCTTGGTTTGCAATATATCTCCATGCAATGTCATTATGTGTGTATGTTTTAATGCGTTGGATTACTAAGTCAGTGAGTACTTAGAATTTTGTTTGATCGTCGCTATATAGCTGAAATATTGCTGGACGCGACATTAAACCTTAATTCTCTCTCTATATATATATTTTCGCTTTCCCCGCTAGAGAGCGGCGAGGCCCGGGTGACGTCACACGCTTAGACAACCCGAGCCAAAATGGCAGCACGATTGAGAGACAACAATTCGCAGGCTGAACGCCGATAATCGAGTAGAAAAACTCGCAAAAGCTTACATTTTTGGATACGGGGGAGATAGATCTTTCATTCAGTGTACACATTAGTCACATGTTTTCTTCTCCTTTAAACAATTAGGTTTCCCTCATATCTTTTAACCTTCGTCAAGGCGGCCCAAAGCTAATTCTAATCGACTCAGCAAGGCTCGCCTACCTTAAAAATATTACGGATTGACGGACATTGTCCCAAAATCATTGTGCTATTTTGTGAAAGGGTTAATTTGAACCAGTGTGCTACTCAGAACAGCTCGTTCACCCGATTTTCCTGACTCAAAGTTAATCTTAAGCTGTAGCTTTAAATCATACTTCTTTTCAATTTTTATTAAACATTTCATAATAACTGAACGTTTGCAGAATAATTGCTTAAAACATCAAATGAAAATATTCTTAACCATAGTTAAAATGTCAATAGTCCCATCTTTTATGAAGAGTGTAACATTATCGCAATCATAGCCTATTTTTTTTTTTAATTTGATACTAATGCTGTTGTATGAATTAGGTCTTTGGATCATGGACCCGGAATTCTTTAAAGGACAATGGCTGAATATTAAATGACGGACTAGACGCTTGTATGTATACACTGTAGCAAATCAATCGTCGGAAAAAGCTTTGCAACAAACGAGAAAACTCACAATACCCAGAAAAGGTATATAAACACATGGACAAGCACGGGACAACATCCAGGGAGTATTCAGGTAAAATTGGGAAATCCTTCATGAATATAATCTGTCGGTGCAGCAGACGTTAGATTGTTCAGGTTCTGCCTTCATTAACAGATACCAATTGTTATGGCAACATATTAAAAATTCAATAAAGTTTATATTATCTCAAAGACATCTCCAGACATGCAACAATTTAAACTTGAATGCAGTCCATGTCCTTCATGAACAGACATCGCCAACATGAATAAAACGTTAATTAAATTCTAATCTCTCACAAACAATCCCCAGAGGGGAGTCCTTGTTTCAACGTATTCAAACTTCCACATTTTTAATTACAATATCATATGCGTTTCATATGTTATATTCGACTGGAGCGATGGGAAGGGATTAATTTGAACGATAGTGCTGCTGAATGTACGTGTTCTATTGGGGATGCAGACAAAATCCCCACGAGACAAAACGCTCCCTGACAAAACCCCCACATTAATTTAAAATAAAGAAATAAAGAGATTATGTTTGTAAACATGGTACAAAATTTTCAAAAATGAACTAAAAATCCTAATTGTTTCTACAACACTTTTTATACAAGGTGCAGATTTTGTCCGTATTTTGCTGGTTTTGTCTGTGGGGGTTTTGTCTCCGAGGTTTTGTCAGTGGAGGATTTGTCTCGTGGGGTTTTTGTCAAGGATTCGTTCTATATTGCAGGATTGAGCCTCATGGCTTCCCTCCCTGTCAACATATACAATACATATGAATATAACGACTGCCTCAACAGATTCAACTCTACAAACTCTGGCTTAAACTGACCTCCCTGTCATCACATCAAACACGTTTCATATGAATATAACGACTGCCTCAACAGATTCAACTCTACAAACTCTGGCTTAAACTGACTAAACAATTAGATCCCAAATATTGACGTTTCGTCATGTATCCTCACAAATAATCAATTAAAGTCATTTTTTGATAGTCGTACCTCAACAGAATGTCATTTAAATATGAATATAAATACGGGATAAAGTAAGTTTGTTACACAATTAAGGTTGTCTAGCCATGCATTGTACCTTAAGGTGGTTCATGCCTCAAACAACGTTGGCGACGTCATTACACAGTTATTTCCCCTGTAATAACTCTTCCAACGTCATCTATCGACATTTCTAGGGAAGGTAATGACGTCGCAAACATTAGAAAACTATGGGGATAGGGTCACTCAAAGCTTTTTCTATAAAAAAATAGATCGAAGGCCTTCGCTTTTATTTGATTAATAAAAAGATCACATGGTTGAGAAGCAGTGTTTAAAATATCAGCATAGGTCACCGAATGATGCTCGATTTGGGAGATGGTTTCATAGTCTAAAAATGTAACTTCCAACGTCATACAGTTCGATGAAATGTATAATTCATATACAATTTATGCATTTATATTAAACTTTCCGGTGTTTCAAAGACCCGTTGAAGTTTCTCTATATAAATAAACAATACTTGTGGATATATATCCGTATGCTTTGATTTCCTTGCCTTGTTGCGCAGAAAACTGATTTTTCATGATTTCGGCAAAAAAACTGTTGACATGGTGATATTCGCGGCTACATACAAAAAATCTAGATCGAAGACATCAACATGGAATTTGACGCAAACTCGTTGGGTCAGTCACGAGTAGTATACAAGCAGTAAATTGGCGCGATAGCGCGTCAGTGCGCATGCGCAGAACCTTGGGTGACGTCACAATTGGTGGTGTGCGCATGCGTGGATGGTGGGTGGTGGGACAAGATGGCGGCTGTGGGTGGTGGGACAAAATGGCGGCGTGTGGGTGGTGGGACAAGATGGCGGCGTGTGGGTGGTGGGACAAAATGGTGGGTGGTGGGACAAAATGGCGGCGTGTGGGTGGTGGGACAAGATGGCGGCGTGTGTGGATGTGGGTGGTGGGACAAGATGGCGGCGTGTGTGGGTGGTGGGACAAGATGGCGGCTGTGGATGGTGGGTGGGTGGTGGGACAAGATGGCGGCTGTGGGTGGTGGGACAAGATGGCGGTTGTGGGTGGTGGGACAAGATGGCGGTTGTGGGTGGTGGGACAAGATGGCGGTTGTGGGTGGTGGGACAAGATGGCGGCTGTGGGTGGTGGGACAAGATGGCGGCTGTGGGTGGTGGGACAAGATGGCGGCTGTGGGTGGTTGTGGGGACAAGATGCGTGTGTGTGTGGGTGGTGGGACAAGATGGCGGCGTGGATGGTGGGTGGTGGGACAAGATGGCGGCGTGTGTGGGTGGTGGGACAAGATGGCGGCGTGTGTGGGTGGTGGGACAAGATGGCGGCTGTGGATGGTGGGTGGTGGGACAAGATGGCGGCGTGTGTGGTGGGTGGTGGGACAAGATGGCGGATTATAGAAAAACGTATAAAAGGAGTCGATTTTTAGGGTAGGGGAGTATTCATTGCACTACTTTTGCGGAGCACTGTGACTTACCTGACCTGACCAGCCTCCCAGCCTGTTTACCTGCCTGCCTGCCTGCTGCCTATCCGCTTGTATGAGACGAAAAGCATGAGACGTGGAGAAGATTTTCATGGCGGATTATAGAAAAACGTATAAAAGGAGTCGATTTTTAGGGTAGGGGAGTATTCATTGCACTACTTTTGCGGAGCACTGTGACTTACCTGGCCTGACCAGCCTCCCAGCCTGTTTACCTGCCTGCCTGCCTGCTTGCCTATCCGCTTGTATGAGACGAAAAGCATGAGACGTGGAGAAGATTTTCCCTTTGACCCAGCAGCACCTCCGGTTGCTCCTGTACTACTCCCTCCGTGGTTGCTTCATCGACACGGCCTGTATGCATTAACAGGAGGGGCAAAGGGACCCTACAAAGACCGGAAATCTCTGTTTCGGTGTTTGGCCGTGCATGTGGACGAGTGTAACCCCAAGGCTTGTGAGACAGTGGCCAATGACTATTGGGAACAGTATTTAGAACAGCAAGACTTGGATGAGCGGCACTTCCGTGGAGTGCCTTTTAAGAATTTGGATGACGTGGAAACACTGTTCGACATTAATATCTTTGTCTATCGATTACGATGCGAGGACGATACATTTGTGGTTGAATTGGTTCGTCGTTCAACAGAACGGTATGCTGCTACGATGAAAGTCAATGTGTTCGACGACAATGGTGTGAGTCATTTTTCGCTGATCTCCAATATGAGCCAGTACGCTCGGTCTTTCAGTTGTGCCCAATGCCATCGGGTGTTTCATCGCTCCACCGACTTACATCGCCACGAGAAAATCTGTGACAACAGTGTCAAGCGAGTATATCCCCAAAATTCCACGTGATCAGATATAATTGTATTAACATTCAATACCCTTGTGAACACGTTCATTCTATTTGTGTTAATAAAAATAGTAGAAAATTAAAAAAAATGCTTAGTATTCATTCTTTTTTTTTAAATTTTTTTGAAATTATTGAAAAAAAAATTGAAAAAAAGGATTATTTCAACCCACACCCAGTCCATTAGATGCCCCTTCATGAATGCTTCAATTTGATACCTCACTCGACCCCATTGCATCATTAGGGGCTCTCCTAGCTCCAAAAAGGCTATTTTCATACCCTTTGGCCGCCGCGCATGCGCAGAATCACCCTAATTCAATCCCACACCCAGTCCATCAGATGCCCCTTCACCTAACCTTCAATTTGATACCTCACTCGACCCCATTGGACCATTAGGGGCTCTCCTAGCTCCAAAAAGGCTATTTTCATACCCTTCGGCCGCCGCGCATGCGCAGAATGCCGATATTCAACCCCACACCCAGCCCATTAGATGCTCCTTCACCTAACCTTCAATTTGATACCTCACTCGACCCCATTGGTCCATTTTAAAAAAAAAAAAAATTTTGGCTATCCCCTAGCTCCAAAACGTCTATTTCCATACCTTTCGGCCACCGCGCATGCGCACAATGCCGATAGTTCAATCCTACACCCAACCCATTACATGCCCCTTCACCTAACCTTCAATTTGATACCTCACTCGACCCCATTGGTCCATTTTTAAAGAAAAAATTGGGGCTATTCCATCAACCTTGCTTACCCCTTGTCCCCCCCTCCAATTTCCCCTTTTAACCCTTTTTTTCAATAATTTCAATTTTTAATTGTTAAAAAAACATAGAAAATGAAAAAGATTTTTTTTGGCTCCATGAATCTTTTTTCCCATTTTTATTTTTTTTGGCTATTCCATTTCCCTTCCCCCCTCCCCCCTCCCACTCCAATTTTCCCCTTTTTTTCAATAATTTCAAAAAAATGTACAAAAATTTAAAAAAAAAAAATTTCTTTGGGGAAAGGATGATGGGAGTTGGTGTTAATTTTTGTGCTTTGTTGAAAGAAGTTTCCACTTCCGGAAAGATGGGTTGGCCCTGAAAAGGGCCTTTGAAAGTGTTACACGACACTTATGCGCGGTAGATTCTCTTTATACCACCTATATGCTTCCTGCATATGGGGCATTTTATTTTGAGATGCTCTTCCCCGGCGTCAACGCAGCGGCACATGGCTCCTTCACACGACAGTGTCACCCAACAATCTTTACATAGGCACAGATGTCCACACGGTAGTACAGCGTACAAGCTCTCCTCATCCGTACAGATACTACATCGTGTTTTTTTTCTTCTATATGTCGTTCTTTGTTCTGTTTGGAAATCTCCGCCTCCATTCCAGTCATGTTTTCCCGCATGGTGTTAATCACTTCGTTGAGGCGGGATACCTCGGCTTCGTGTGGGCATCGTTGTGGTGGAGTTTCTGCAGCCGAAATCGTTATAGTTTCAGTAGGCAACGTTGTTGTTGTTGTAATTGGCGGTCTATTCTTATTTAACCATGGAAGCTCGCCGTCTTCTTCCCCATCCGTGATATCATTGTCCTCGTTTTCTCCTTCTTCAATGGCCTCCATCCTGTTGATTTCTTCATCCTGTTATTGACTTAGTCTTTGCAATCGTCTATCTTCTTCTGCTCTTATATTTCGCCGGAGTTCTTCCGCAAGTTCTTCTGTACTGCGTATTAACGTGGTTTCGTCTTCAAGAACCCTCTGAAAACTTGTGGTTATCGTTATTCCTCCAACCTCTTCACTGCTAACCATCTCTCTGTGTTCTGTAGCAGCAGCAGCATGTCTTGGATCTCTCGCCGGGTGGTGGGTAAACAAGGATCGTCTTCTGGAACTCATAATTGTCTTTTGTGAATAAATGTCAATATACCACACGTTATTTATAGTCTACACGGCTTGTGGGTGGTGGGACAACATGGCGGCCTGTGGGTGGTGGGACAAGATGGCGGCGTGTGTGGGTGGTGGGACAACATGGCGGCCTGTGGGTGGTGGGACAAGATGGCGGCGTGTGTGTGGGTGGTGGGACAAGATGGCGGCGTATGTGGTGTGAGTGAGTGCAAGATTATGGTATCTGCTAAAAAAATGTTGTGTTTTATTTTTTTCCAAAGTTTTATTTTTTTCAAATTTTTATTTCGATGAATTCGTTGGAATTTTCACAGTAATATTATAAGATTGTCAGCTCTAGTCTGGATGTTTTTTTAGTCAGGAAAATCAATTTATTTGCAGTGTAGCGGAGTTTTCCTACTATCGGACTTTAACATTAGGCCAGTAAAATTCGCTAAAAATCATACAATAAGAATATAGTCGAGCGCTAGGGAGCTAAAATTTTAAATACTATACCCTAACTTGTCTGAGTTTAATTGGAAATAAAATGTATACGGGCCCTGATTTATTGTCAAAATGACAGCCTTTTATAAATTGTAAAAGAAACACACACACAGATTTTCGCAGCGTCAGTGTAGCAAATTAACACTAGATTTTCCCACACCTATCCCTGTGCTATAAATTGTCAATCCCCTTTATCATTCGAATAACTTCCCTATCAAAATAAATTTCAGCCCGTTATAACTTCTCTATCAAAATAAATGTGAGTCCGTTATCGTTCGGATTAATTAATTAATGGGGGAGAGAAAAAAATCCTGTGTATATATCAGAGAGATTAGTCCTCACAAGAATTGTTTGATATCGGGCAGGGGTTGTATATTTTTTGGTGATGCATTGCTAATAAAAAATAGGATGGGGCTGTATGCTTTGAAATTGATGTGCCAGTTAGAAGTTTCCTCTTTCGAAGCATTGGTTCGCCTTGAAAAAGGCGTTTATTATTTTTTTTCCCTGTTTTTATTCAGGGGGGAGTGGCCTACTTCCCATCTGGCTTACCGCAAAATAGCGGTAAGGACTAATGATTCCATCCTCACCGATGTCGGCATCGAGAGGCTCCCCGTCGATAAATGTCGCAGCGGCGATCGTCGGGGGCAGCGACTCCCAGATTATTAGCGGGGTGTCATCTTCCTCCAGGGATGTACGGGGAACCTTGGGGGGCGGCGACTCCCAGATTATTAGCGGGGTGTCATCTTCCTCCAGGGAGGGGGAGGGCAATGGGGGCGGCGACTCCCAGATTATTAGCGGGGTGTCATCTTCCTCCAGGGAGGGGGAGGGCAGGTCTTGTAGCGGGAAGGGTGGTAAATTCCCTTCCGCCTCCTCCCGGGGCCGGGGCGCTGTTGATGCCGGTATCCGCTCTGGCTGCAGGAATATCTCTTCCCCCCTCAGGTTTTCGAAGATTGGCTGAGGCGGTGTTGTTGCCCGACGAGGGGTGGCTTTTTGCTTCTTCCGTCTTGATAGTACTACGGGCTTCCTCATCACCTGTATCATGCTTCTCTTCTTCCGTTTTGATAGTACTACGGGCTTCCCCTTCTGTAAATCTTTCTTCTCTGACATTTTCTTCTCTTGTGACATGGCATTCAAAAAATTTTCGAATAAACCAAGTCCAGCGGGTCCGATATATATGGACAACGCGCGGACCCCGGCGAAATCGTTCGCAATGTGGATGCCTTGAAAATTCGGCGTGTGTTTCTTTTTCATTTATAAACGGCTGTGTTTTGACAATAAAATATCAATGCCGTATATATTTTATTTCCAATTAAACTTAGACAAGTTAGGGTATAGTATGTAAAATTTTAGCTCCCTAGCGCTCGACTATATTGTTATTGTATGATTTTTAGTGAATTTTACACGCCTAATGGGAAAGTACGATAGTACCAAAAACTCCGTACACTGAAAATAAAATGATTTTCCTGGCTAAAGATACAAGAGGATTATCACTTACCACCTTATACTAGCTCGGTGAAAATTCCAGCACGTTTATCGAAAGGGAACTGCAGAAAATTATAAAAATAGACCCTTCATTTCACCGTAAGAAAACACAATCTGCGTAGTTCGCAATCATTTTCGTGCGGTGTTTCCCCACACGGATGTCGGCTTGAAAAGGACCGGCCGGGTAATCTGTTAATAAACCAATACACAGAAATGCATGATGATAATGGATTCGGCTTGAAAAGAGCCGGCCGGGTATTCTGTTAATAACCAATACATCGGTAAAAGCGTTTTGCACACCATTTTCAATGTTATCTTCTCTCCTACCTGTGAGCTCTTAATTGTTTTTACATGCATAAATGACACATACAGATGTAGCGTCGTCGCAAATGTTCTGAAGTATATTTTATCTTGGAGCGCGCACCTACAAAAATTGCATTGTCAATTTTAATTATTTTCTAGAACAAGGTATTTTTTTTATTTACAATTTTTTTATTCCCATTAGCAAGAATCGGTCTATATAATTTGTCTGGCGCGTATTTTTTGTCATTCATCATTATGGCAGCACCGGGAAAGGAACTCGCGTTCTTTCAATTGACGTCGGATGTCATTCTAATCGTGTATGATCATGAATTGCAGCTTATCCAGGAACATCCTAAAGAAGTGAAATTATGTTTAACCCTACCAGGCTGGGCGCTATTAACACGCTTATTACAGGGAAAAGAACCCGAAGTGGATTTTATGCATGTAGGACTGGGTGTCTACCTGCGGAGTGGAAGAGAGGATTCTTTTTTTCCGCGGCTTGAACAGTGTGGAGGCGCCGCTATTCTACTGCGACCGGTATTATGGCAGGCGCTGAAAGCTATAATCACCGAAGTTCATGATCTACTCTACCCAGAAGCGAATTCACTAGCCACGCGTACACTGACCCGGGATTGTACGTTATTATTATACCCCGAACGCGTGGAATTGTTTGATGACGATTCCCGCTGTTGGTGCACATCGGAACCGGCCCGTGTGTCTTTAACCCCGGAAGGCTGGACTACATTGAAACGGGTGTTATGCGGCGATCTCGATGGGGTTAGTATACACCTGTGTCAGGACGTCTACATTTTCCGCGGCCCGTATTTTGCGCGACTTCTATGTCTGAAGCGCGGGGGATTTACGCTGGACCCCGATCTCTGGACGGCTTTACAACAAGTGGTGCCCATGGTCGATCAAGTCCTCTCTCCACCCCCAGCCTCCTCTCACAGAATAGGGCCTGACCCTATAAATACAGGGGATGAGACAGGGTGTGTGTCATTCTCCGTTCGACATTTACAGCAAGCATGTCACTACGCGCCATCCTGCCTCTTACACCCAGTGTGAGGTTATACATTTATCAAGATAAAGTCACGCTGGTGAAAGACGATCAAGCTATTTACTGGACGCCCGCTGAGAGGCTATCGAATCCGGTGACACTACAGCGTGATGGGTGGACTAAGTTTAAACAGGTGTTGAGCGGTGAGTTGGACGGAGACCTCATCCACCTGGACAACGCCATCTACGTATATTCCGTACCACCCGTCCACACACGTCTGGGTCCCTACCAAGAGCCTACGCGAAGTATCAGCCTAACTTCCTCTGTGTGGTCAGCCTTGGAGAAAATAGTGCCTATTGTGGACCAGTTATTTACACCGGACGACCGATCACCCGACCAATTAGCGTGCGTTCGTGCTATGGAAGACGCGCTGAGTGACCCTGATGAAAAAAAATCTGATGATGATGGGCAAAATACTATATCTATAGAATGCACAGAGGCTAGAGTGACAGTATAGTACCTGACCCTATAAATACGAGGGCTGAGACAGAGTGTGTGTCATTCTCCGTTCGACATTTAGAGCAAGCATGTCACTACAAGCCATCCTCCCTCTTACACCCAATGTGGGCTTATACGTGTATGAAGCTAAAGTCACCCTGGTCGAAGATTGTGGACCTATTTGCTTTGAGCACGCTGAGACTCTATCGAATAGGGTGACACTACAGCGTGATGGCTGGACTAAGTTTAAACGGGTGTTGAGCGGTGAGTTAGACGGACACCTGATTCACCTGGACAATGCCATCTACGTATACCATACTGTGCTCTTTCCACGGGTGGGTCGCTACCAAGAGCCCGCGCGAAGTTTCCTCCTAACTCCCTCTCTGTGGTCAGCCTTGGAGAAAGTAGTACCTATGGTGGACCAGTTGTTTACACCGGACGACCGATCACCCCACCAATTGGCATGGGCTCGTGCTATCGAACACGCGCTAGATGAACCTGATGAAAAAAAAGCTGATGATGATGGGGAAAGGACTATATGTATAGAATGCACATAGGCTAGAGGGACAGTGTCACCTGATGAAGCGACCCACACACACATGACCGGGAACGATGAAGAAGAAAAAGTCCGTGATGAAGCAGCGGGACCGAACGGGGAAAAAGCAGTCTACAGTGATTAACGAGGTGTTAAGCGATCTGTATTACAGCCCCAGGAGTCCAGCCGCATATAGCGCTGTGGGAGCGCTCTCTCGAGCTGCCCATTCTCAAGGCATCAGTCGAACTCAAGTTCGAGACTGGTTAAAAACTCAAGACACGTATAGTTTACACCGAGCAGCCCGACGTCATTTTCGCCGTAACAGGATGATCGTCGGCGGTATAGACGCGCAATGGCAGGCGGATTTAGTGGACATGAGTCGCTTTGCACCTCACAATGATGGACATCGGTATATATTGACCTGTATCGATATTCTATCCAAGTATGCCTGGGTACTACCCATTCGCACCAAAACAGGAGAGAATCTCATAGGAGCCTTCCAGCAGATTTTCAAGACGGGGCGCAAACCTCTTTATTTACAAACAGATGAAAGCACCGAATTTCTCAACCGACCCTTTCAAGCCTTTCTTAAGAAACAGAAGGTATTTTTCTTTCATACGTACAACGAGACGAAAGCTTCTGTGGTGGAACGTTTCAATCGTACCTTCAAAGGCCGCATGTACAAGTATTTTACTGCCCAAAACACTCGACGCTACATCGATGTATTACCTCAACTGGTGCAAGGCTACAATCGCGCCTATCATCGCAGTATCCAGCGAGCTCCCCGTGATGTGACAGAACGCAACGAACATCAAGTGCGTGCTACGCTGTACTCATCCAGTTCACAACCACTCACGGCACCCCGTTACAAACGTGGCGATGTGGTACGGATCAGTAAAGTGAAAGGTCAATTTGAGAAAAGTTACTTGCCCAACTGGAGTGACGAGCACTTTGTCATCGTTCGCCATAAACCTCGACAGCCACACGTCTATCAACTGGCAGATCTACAAGGAGAGAGACTGCAAGGCACGTTTTACGAGGCAGAATTACAACCCATAGTGAAAACACCCAAAGACTATTACACGGTGGAAAAGATTTTGAAAACGGAACGTCGCCGTGGCATTCCCTATCATCTCGTCAAATGGCAAGGATGGCCTCGTTCGTTTAATTCCTGGGTGTCCGGCCGTGACATGAAACGTCTATAAATTCTAACCCCCATCACCATCCGCCTTCAGTGTAGGATTGTACCATGGATAGTACACGTCTACCCTTACTATTACGAACTCGAAAAGCACAAGTGGGTACTCTAGTGTGTGTAGTAGTGCTTGTGGGTACGTTATTTACAGGCGTGTTCTACGATTTGACGACGGTGCTATCCTGTTTGAACACCCTGCGTTCTCCGTCATCCACCACCACGACGACCACGACGCTGCCTACGCCAGCCAAGACGTCAAGGGTCCGCCACGTATCAACCCAGACCACACCACCGTCTACTCCAGCCATCACCACCACCCCGTTACCCTTGGCCCACACCATCGACCTATCCACCACGACGACCACCACGACGCCCCGTACTACTCCAACAACTCCACGACGTCATCCTACGCCGTCATCCCTGAGAAGCGCTTCCACCTCATCATCACCAACACCTAGTACCACCAACACGCTGCTAAACATATTTGCAGTGGATCCCCGGGAATCACCACGTTTACCACCACAACGGTATCCAATCGACTACGATCCCCGGTGGGATCCCCAACAACGGTGGTGGTCTTCTAACCGTCGAGCGCAAATCACCAAATAAAAAAATAAAAATAAAACTATGGATACTCGGTGGCAGCATCCTTTCACGTGTCTCATCGCTGGACCGACAGGGTCGGGAAAAACGCACTTCGTTCAACGTCTGATCCAACATGGGTCCGCCCTCATTTCACCGCCTCTAGCGCGCATCCTGTGGTGTTATGGCGCTTGGCAACCCGCGTACGAGGCACTGGCCCGTGTGCCGGGACTCACCTTAGTGGAAGGCTTACCTCCTGAAGATACACCCCAAGACACGTTGGTGGTGGTAGACGATCTCATGACGGAAACGGACAGTCGAATCACCCGTCTCTTTACCAAAGGCAGCCATCATCGTCGGTTGAGCATCATCTACATCGTACAGAATCTCTTCAGTAAGAACAAAGAGCACAGAAACATTAGTTTGAATGCTCAGTATGTGGTGTTATTCAAAAACCCCAGAGACGCTTCGCAAATTACCCACCTCGCCCAACAGATGTACCCTAAAAACACGGCCTTTGTACGAGAAGCCTTTGAAGATGCGACCCAACCTGCGCACGGGTATCTACTCATCGACTTGAAACAAGACACGCCCTCACCCCTGCGATTGCGTACCCTGAGACAAGGCACTCGAGCCGTCATTCCTCATCATGTCTGCACGGATACGCAAGCACGCGCCGACCCTGCGCGTATTACGCAGCGCGCCACCGGAGGTGGGCCGGGCCCTGGTGCGCGGCGCGGATGCGGACTTGGTACGGTGTTTGTGTGAAGTGGCCCATAATGTGTTAAAAGGCAATGTTCCACTCAGTCCTTTGCAGAAAGGGAAATTGCAACGGCACAAGGCGGGTCTCCGAACGTTGGTCAAGAAAACGGGCAGTGTCAAGAAAAAGAAACAGGTGTTACAGCGAGGTGGATTTCTCGGCGCACTGCTCGCCCCCTTAGCCGCTACTGTACTGGGCCCGTTACTCGGCTCCATCTTGGGAGGACGCTAACATGGAACATACGAAAAAAATGATGCTGGTCGAACCTCGACTGTTACAGAGTTTACAATCCCCCTATCCCGTACCGGCCACAGTGCAACAACTCCAGTCTCTGGATGAAGAGATGAATAGTATACTGCAACGTCGACTGCCCGATCACGAGAAAATTCAACTCTACCATCATACGCTGAACCGGTACCAGACGTTTATGGATCAATATAGAGGCGGGAGTAGTACGCCACCACCAGTACCCACCACACTTCCATCCCCACCACCACCTTCACCTGAGCTGGAAGAGGAAGTGTTGGCCAGTGTGCCTAAAGCCTTCAAGACCAAGGCGCGTTTATTGTTGGACCGGGTGAAACAGAATGCCGATATGGATTGGAACGCGGAAGGAAACCTGCTGATTCGCAATCAAGTGGTGCCGGGGTCTCATATGACGGATTTGATCAACGATATGGTGCGTTCTCGCAAACACTCTAATCCACCGGGCTGGGAAGTCTTTGCTCAGGGATTAAAAGACACACACACCCCTCAAGAATTGGTAGGGAATCCTAACCGTTGGGCCTTTATGCAGCAATCGACCCGACACCCACCTCCACCCTCCTCCTCTTCTTGGGACTCCATGTCACCGCCGCCGCCGCCGTCCAAAATACCACAACCACGACGGGGACGTAGCCGATCTAAGTCAACGCGATGATCACAACGCCGAGGTAAGGCGCCCAAGACACGGGGTGTGAAAGCGGTGGGAAAACAAGCGGTACGCAGTGGATTGCGCGTGGCCGGTGATGTGATGGAAGGCACAGCACCCCGACAAGCCTTGAAACGACGGGCTAAAGAAGCCGGGGGTGTGTTGATCGCCAAAGCGCTTAAAAGACAAAGACCAACACTCCCCAGATTCATTCAACGTCCAACACACCGACGACGCACACCCCAGAGGAGGAGAAGGACT